>PVIH01008101.1:0-22005 GCA_004025045.1 Sigmodon hispidus
ATTGAACATTTATTTAACAGAGTCAAGGAAAGACAAAAAAGTAAAATTCTAAATTATTTGGAAATTTCTTAATAAAACATAAGTTACATAGAGAAAAATGTGATATTTATAATACTAAATAAAAATCAAGTAATTGTGTGAGTTTTAAGCCTTTTTCTTTAACAAGTTTTTCAGGGAATCCATGACTTGCTTGTTTCTCAGGCTATAGATAATTGGATTTAACACAGGAATTATAATTGCATATAGTACAGAGTCTATGATATCTTGATCATCTGCTTCTTGAGATGGAGGAAAGACATACATGAAGAGAAGAGGTCCATAGTATAAAGACACAGATAAAAGATGGGCACCACAGGTTGAGAAAGCCTTCCTTATGCCTTGGACAGATTTTCGTTGCAAAACTGTAAATAGCACAAGTGTATATGACACAAGAACTATCACAATGGTTGACGTTTGAATTAAGCCAGCCAAAACAAATACCAGTTGACGATTAAGAGTAGAGTCAGTGCAGGAAATCTTTAGCAATGGAATAATATCACAGTAAAAATGATGTACTATATTGGAATTGCAGAAGGTTAATAGAAATAAAAATCTCTCATGTATTGAAGCATGAAGAATGCCACCTATAAAAGATAGGACTAATAGGCATATGCATAATCTATTAGTCATAATCATTGGATAAAGTAGGGGTTTGCATATGGCTACATAGCGATCATAAGCCATAGCTGCCAACAGGAAACATTCTGTAGTAACAAAGACTGCAAAAGTGAAGAACTGTATCATACATTCAGAGAAGGAAATCATCTTACTCATTTGTAAAAAATTAAGTAACATCTTTGGTGTCACTGTAGATGATAGACAAGCATCCACAAAGGCCAGGTGACCAAGGAAGAAGTACATAGGGATGTGTAAGTGGGTGTCATTCCAGATAAGAATGATTAAACCAAGATTTCCTGCAATAGTGATGAGATAGATCACCAGGAAGAACAAGAAAAGGGGCACTTGTAAACCTGAAGAGCCTGTGAGTCCTGTAAGGACAAACTGTGTCAGCAGGGTTGAATTTTTCATTTTTGAGTCCTCACTGGATACCCCCTGAAATGAAACACACAATAAAGGATGTTCACCAGGACTTAAAAATCAATTATTTGGAGAGTACATCTCATATCCAATAATAACCATATCAATACAGCATTTAATTGTATTGCCTCTTACTTATTTCAGATGATGTTTAGGTAAATTTAGAAAAATACAATATGCAACTATTTTAACTATAAAATGTGATAAATTAATAAATTTTTTAAAATGTTGCTCTATTATAAAATGTAGGTAAAATGGCCAGTCAACATGTGAAATGACATTGTGAGTGATAATTAGAGTAAAAGATAAAGTTACAAAGTTTGTAAACTATCAAGTTAGTGTTTTTTATACATTCAGTGTGTGTATAGGAAACAGGACATTCCTTCTGTGTTTATGTTAATTAACTGAAACTGAACATGTAGACTGTTTTGCAAATTTGGAGTATGAGCACCCTCTGAACATCCAGGTAATGTTTCTATCATAACATGACTAGAGTATTGATAAGGTACGGATAATTGAGGATGTTGTGTGGATCACGTATCTGACTATTCAAAAATAATTTGATGGAGTTATGTGAAAGAAGCTTTCCTAAAAGGGATGCATATCACCTATGTTATTAATTTCTGACCCATTTCTACTCCATAAATCTTAACTACAAATCAATGTTTGTGTTGTAGATTGGTCCATTCAATGCCACACAACCTATATATTTTGTTATGTAGAGATAAAAATTAAAACACATAAGCAAAGGACCTCCAAGTAAATGTGTGGAGAATCCAGCCCCATACATACTAAAACTTCCAGAGTGATAGTCTGCAAGAGTAATAACTGCCTTCATCTGTGAAGATCTGGGGTATGATGCTTCCTCTAGAATTACTTCCTTGATTTCTTTAACCTTTTCATGTCAAGCAAATGCATTCTAACAATTTCTTTAAGAGGCTCAAGTTAGGATCAAAGGAAAGATAAAAAGGAATGCCCTGGTTAAAGTCATACATACTCACAATCCCTTCACCCACATGATGTAGTATGAAAATCATTCCTGGGGCATGTAACAAGACAATGTGCCAAACATTTGTTTTAAAAAAAAGCAGAAAAGCATACTAAGGAAAATTCATCTAGAGAGTTGAGCACTGTGACCCTAAAGACAAGACAGATATTAAGAATGACCTGATGTGGTGGGAGGGGGAAGGGACCTTGAATAAGGATATACAAGTTTAGAAAGTGTGACTTCTTTGTTAATAATAATAATAATAATAATAATAATAATAATAAAAGGAAAATAAAGAAAGCACTTAAGTGAAAGTGAGCTGTTAGGAGTGGGAAGGGGGAAATGCAAAACAAGAAGCATATGGGCAAGACTAATAGAGCAGAGAATATGACCAAAGTGTACTGTATGCTTGATGTGCAGAAATGGAACACTGAAATATTTTGTATATTTAATATCAATTAATGAAAATATAAAACATAAAAAAGAATTACCAAATACAAATATACTATCCAGTACCAATGCTCCAGTAGGGTAAGCAATAGAGATCCCTGATTGCTGAAAGTATGACGCTTACAGACTTTGCTGAGAATGGTTTCCTAAATGTGGCAGAGGTGATGTCAATGAGTAACAGAAACTGAGTGGTAGCAGGAATTCCATCGTAAAGAAAGATGCTCTGGAAGAGCCAGTTGTCATGGGAGTATGGGCAATTTTTATCCACCTAAATTTGTAATGTGCTAGTGGAACATGTTTGATAAATACATCAAAAGGGAAAAATAAAAATTATCAAGAAGGAAAATGTACTGAAAATGGAGTTTAGGAGGCATAAAAAGTGAATAAATATAGGAAAAGAAGTAGAGTCTCAGAAAATATACAGTGAACAAAGTATGAAATCATAAGATAGGGTTAACAGAGAAAGAATGGAAAATAAATGAGGAACAAATTGTCACACCCAGGTAAATGTATGTCTTCTCTCTGCTGTTCATTGATCACTTGATTGCAGCCAGTTCTGAGTGTTTATTATTTCCCTTCTGAAAAAAAAAATACAAATTCTTCATCTCTAAATCTCTGTTTGCAAAAATTATTGGTTTTAAATTCAATTCAACAAATTTTGTGCTGTGGGAACATGGATTCATGTTTGAATGACAGTTTGTTGCATATTTAAATCTTACTGTATCTTTGTTATGACTAAAGTTAGAACTAATTTTCTCCAGGTACTATTCTAGTTTTATTTGATAAAATTTTCATCTCCATTAGTTTAATGTTTTCTGACAGAGTAAAATCATGCTAAACATTTTACACTTATGTAGGTTATACATAGAATCTTAATATTTTTAATGTTAAGTGAATTATTCTATAAAATGTGTTTTTCAGGCAATCACAAATATTTATGCTTATATATGAATATGTATAACTTATTGAAACATATATCCTTCATTCTGTCTCCCTCCACATGTGCAACATTCTATACTAGTATGTATATGTGTGTATATTTAAGTAATCTCAGAAGAATATGGCAATACAGTGAAATTAATATTTATATATTAGCCTTGAAGATTTTAATTAAAAAAATTAAACAGAATAATAAATTTATGTAATTATCAGAAGAATTTTATATGTAAAAATAATGGCTACTTAGGTCTTTAAAAACCACTATTTTAGTTGTACATAACTAAATTTATTGTTAAATGCATAGTTAAACATTATAAGCAAAACTAAGAATTGTTAAACTATATTTTTATGCTTTCTACAGTTTGTCTATGTGTTTTCATTTCTATCTTTCCATAACAAAATCTAAGTTGTGTGGAATTGAGTGAATAAATCTATAACACGAACATATGTCTGTAGTCAAAATCAATAAGGTAGAAAACGGGTCAGAAATTAATAAAATGATATATATCCCCAAAAAGCTTCTTTCACATAGTTTTTTCAAATGCTTTTTGTATAGTCAGCTGCACGTTTCACACAGTGTTCCCAACTATACATACCTTATCAATACTCTAGTCATGTTGTTTATATTTTCTTTGATACCAAGCAGGAATCTGATAATATAAATATAAAACAACAGTAATTTAACCAGCCTTTAACTTTTCAGAAAACTGATACATATTATTAGAGAAATGTTTCCATCTTACCCATATGGTGAGATGTGTTGCAGAGGTCTGTAGGAGCTGTTGGGATTTCTAAAGCAGCAAAGACTCAGCAGTGTAGGGATGTGGGGAGACTGGCAGCAATGATTAAGGCAGAGGTTTCCTTAGGAGCTTTTATTCCTTAAGCACAGAAAACATGCTGTCGATATGTTTTCTATTGTGTTGAGGTCAAACAACTATAGCCCTAAGAGGAGAATGGAAATTCTCACCTGATATCACAAGAGTTCCCTGAGGACAAAGGGCAGTTGTTGTGCAGGGCAATGTGGATTGGACACAGGAGAGAAGTCCAAATCACTCTATGAGGCATTATAAACTTTTACATTGTGAATATCAACTCACAGTATCAAAGCCTAGCTGAAATTATTGGAATTGCCTGTTACAGTACTATTTCTGATCAGAAGTGACACTTCTGACAAGTTTAGGCAAACAATTTTTTCACAGAGAAAATTTTGTCTTCCAGTGGGCAGAAACCTTCTCAGCTCCTATTTAGGCTGTCTTGAAAGTCACAGATCATAGAAATCTTAATGGTCCCCAAAGCTGCCTTGATCTTTCATATTTGGGGCTGGCAAATTCAAAGAATGAACATCAGAGTCCAAAGAAGTTTCCTGCAGATAAAAAGTTTATTATTGTATATTTGTACTCAAGAATTCAAGAGGGAAATGAAAAAGAAATAAAAAAAAAGTGGAAAGAAGTACGGGAGTCAATGAGAAAGGAGAGGGAGAGAAAAAAAGGGTACAAAGGGTGAGAAGAAGGACGAGAGGGACAGGGAGAGGCACTGAGACAGAGACAGAGCAGAGCCATCTCCCAAACGGAAAGATAACCTACTGCATTCAGCACTTCCTATAGTCAAGAAGGAACAGAAGCCACAGAAGTTGTATTTATTATAGGCAGAGGATTGGCCTCACTTTTTCCTGTTACACTGGAGCATTTGAAAAGTGTAGAAAAGCTTCTGCATTTGTGTACAACACAGAAAAAAATTGGATGGTAGTATGTAGAAAAATGCAAATAGATCCAAACTATCACCTTGCACAAAACTCAAATCCAAGTGGATCAAAGACCTCAACATAAACCTAGCCACACTGAATTTGATAGAAAATAAAGTAGGAAATACCTTCCAAAGCATTGGCACAGGAGACCAGTTCCTAAATATAACACCAATAGCACAGACACTAAGAACAACAATCAATAAGTGGGACCTCCTGAAACTGCGAAACTTCTGTAAAGCCAAGGAAACAGTCAGTAAGACAAAACAGCCTACAGAATGGGAAAAGATTTTCACCAACCCTACAAGTGACAGAGGATTGATCTCTAAAATACATACAGAACTTAAGAAATGAGACCCGCAAACGCTAAACAACATCAATTAAAAATAGTGTTTAGACCTGACCAAGTCTTAATGTTGGGGTGAGGAAAGTGGATCTGCTTTGAGTGGATGCTGAACTAAGCCACCTTGGGACCTTGGGACCTCCTGCCCTTGCTAAAGAGGAGATAAGGTGATGGGGAAGAAAGAGAGTGACTGGGACTGCAGGAGGAGGAAGGGAGTTTGAACAAGGGGATACATGGATAAGCAAAATGAAACTCTATTCATAATAAAGAAAGGAAAAAAACGGGTTTCAGAAATAAAATGGAAATTCTTAGCAGAAGAATTACAAGTGGCTGAAAGGCACATTAAAAAATGCTCAACATCTTTAGCCACCAGAGAAATGCAAATCAAAACAACTTTGAGATACCACCTTACACCTGTCAGAATGGCTAAGCTTAAAAACACAGATGATAGCCTATGCTGGAGAGGACGCAGATCAAGGGGAACACTCCTCCATTGTTGGTGGGAGTGTAAACTTCTTCATCTACTCTGAAATGCACTATGGCTGTTTCTCAGAAATCTCCCCAAGGATCCAGAATATAACCTAAAGGCACACATTTGCACTGCAAAAGCATTAGCTCAACTATGTTCATAGCAGCATTATTAGTAATAGCAAGAACTTGGAAACAAACAAGATGTCTCAACTAAAGAATGGATTAACAAACTGTGGTACCTCTACACAATGGAGTACTACTCAGCAGTAAGAAAAATGATACCCTAAAATTTGCAGGCAATTGGATGGATTTGGAGAATATCCTCCTGAGCGAGGTATCACATATCCAGACAGAGAAGTAGGAAATGTACTCACACATTAGTGGACTTTAAAAAAAAAAAGATGTCATTGTACACAAGAGCTCAAGGCTAGAACATAGCTAAATAACATAGTGCTTCACTTCTGCATTAACGGCTTTCTGGCAGAGGTGTGGCTGAGGAAGATCTTATTTTCTTAAAGGGTCTGGCCACAGGGAGTTTAATTATGCTCCACTAAGTAAATGAACAGCATGAATGGGCTTTTTTTGTAAATAGGGAGATCATAAGAGTGGGTATGAAACTGATAGCACTGATAACTGAGTTTGATGGGATGCATGATGTAAAAACACCAAATAATAAATAAAAAAAGGAAAAGTGATAGAAACGCCTTTGCGTATGTGTACAGCTCAGAAAAAAATTGTAAAAGAAGCCTACCGTGCTTTGCAAGCTGTTGTGACCCTGTGACTCAGCAACTTCTTGTTACTACTAGAGGCAACAGCTGAAGGAGGCACTGTTGGAGGTTCTTGACAAATATAAGAAAATAAATTACAGTCTAGGTCCTTAGAACTTTGAAACAAAGCCTTGAAATTCAACACAGAAATACTCAGCTTTTGATAAATATCACCTTTACTCATAATGGGCCTCCACAAAACCTACCTACATGTACAAATTCAAGCAACCCGTGACCATATGACTTGAGTCCACTCATAAATCAGGTGTTCTGACATACAAGACATTAGTTGCACATCATAATAAAGTGTCAAATTTAGTATAAGGTATATTCCAGTTACTTGTAAGTATTATTTATCTAAATATCTGTCAGCATTTCCATAATAGACTGGAACTATTTTGAGGCAGTTGAGAATAATATTGTTCCCATGACTGCTATTTCTTTCTTGGTTCATAGAGATATTATTATTATTACATCATATTTAATAAATAAAAATTATTATTGAGTTATCCTACAATGGGGTGATAAAACTTCTGCTAGACCCATAGTTTAGCAAATAAAATGACTGATACCACGAATGTGTTTCCTTTATTGGAGATGTTGGGTAATGAGTTCCCATAAATGCATAAAGATCACAGCTTACTATCATAGCTCTTGGATAGCATCAAAACAGGATGGTAAGACCCTACTGCTGAAAACACCACATGCTTGAATCACAGAAAATGGAGAAATCAAACTGATACTCATGTGGAAGCTTCATCTCTCCTGACTAGCTTTCATAGGGCTAAAAATGTGACATATGCTACCATAGGAAGGAAATGATCATTGCTTGATCAGTTAACCTTTGGAATTACAACTATAACCAACCTAGTAAGATATACACAGTTATGCAGTAGTGGCATGAATTTCTTTTTCATTGTACTTAGGAAACTCATATGTTGAAACTCATCCCTGGTCTTATTATCATGTACCAAGTAGTTATGGCTAAACATATCATGGGCCCTAGGTGAAGAATCTACCATAATTATTGTCCTAAATATACATTGTATTTGTACCTGTAGATTAGTGTGCTTCTCATTTCTCAGCAGAGACACTTCATTTTACAGTTGAAGGCAATTGCCACACACCTTCAATTGGATAAGGTAAAGAGAATAAGGGACTACAGATTTTCCACCGTAAGTGGGGCCTGTATATCATACCTTGTCCTCTCAGTTCTCAGAGATCATTTCAAGAGAGCAGATGGAAAGATTAAAAAGTCAGAGATGGTGGATGGCTGCAAGGTAACAATCTTTTATGAACATAAAAATTTGCACATATGAACTCACAGCAGTATGGATATTCCTTTTCTGGGGTTTTAGAGTATTCTATTAGGGATTACAAGATTGTCTCTAATCTGTGAACCTGAATTCCAAATTATAGACAACAATAATACTTATTAAAATATGTTTATTCAATATTAAAGATCAGCTTCTTGCTATATTTTTAAATAATGTCCATACAAAATGCTACATCTAATTATAAAAGGAGCATCATTTCATAAGTGTATGCTGCTTTGGAATTCCATGAAGACTAAAGATGAGTTGATGGGAAGTTCCTACTTCATGCCTACCATCTTTTAAATGTATTATATGATTAAGAGGAACAATACATTCTGTATATATTTTGTATATGTTTTGAATATTTGCATGTTTGTATAAATATTCTGTATATATTTTGCTTCAAGATTTCTTTCAATTTTACAAATCTCTGTTTAAAGCTTCTTGTCCACAAACCACCATGCTGTGTTTTGCAAAAGACAAAATGTGTAATAGGACTTTACACTGTAATATTAATACATTTGTATCCATAATTAAGTGTTACACAAGCCTAAATATGATCCAAGAGCAACAATAAATAAACTTTTAAAAGCTTTACTTTAGTATTGTTCTGAGATTATACTGCCATAAAACCTTAAAAAAATTCTCATTTATTTTAAAATGTGTATAATTTCAATTGCAAATTATACTCAACCTTTTATGAGTGTTTCAAAAAATGCCCAGATAAATGAATTCATAAAGGGATAGGCTTTATGTGACTCACAATTTAGAGGTTTTAATGTTATTGGTTGACCCATTCATTGGAGGTTTGTTTTATGGCACAATTGCATTATGGAACAAAAAATATTTATTTCAGGACAAAAACAAGGAAAAAGCTGGGATCAGAGTCCCACAATCTTCTTAAAGGATGTCTCTATTGACAACATCCCCTTAACCCATATGTTGAAGTTTAAAAACCTTTCAATAGTCCAAAATGGCAGTATCTGGCTTTAAGTTTCAAAAGAAGATCTGGACTAATGCAAGGGTGAATAAACAGGCTGAAAAAGTATTTGTTTACTTTACAATTTACTTCATGTACTTTAAGAAAATGGGTACATAAGCAAGAATTCATTAAAATGCTAGCTTTGGGGAACAGAAATTTGTTTAGTGAGTAAGAGCAGTTGCTGTAAACAATGAATAACTGTTTACCACCTAAATAACACAGAATACAAATGTTAGTAAGAAAGGGCTTCTAATTCCACTGTTGTAAAGATAATGGCCCAGCACATGCTTGTAATATCAGGAATGTGGGATATGTGCAAAAATAAATTTTCAGATTAGTAGGTTAAAATTGTAGCTCTGTGTTCACTGAACACTCAGGAAAATATGATGAAGGATGATTAATCAGGACACTTGACATCCTCTGGCCTCTGGACAAGCTGCATAATCAAATTTAACTACTCATACCTAAGTATGCATGTGTCACAAACATACACATACAAAACAACAAAATTCTAGGTTATGCTCATTTTTAAAATATTTTGAATAATAAATAAAATACAAACATATTAAGCCTGCACAATATTATGATATTTAAATAAGAATACAGCAGGTAAAATAAGACCTAAGCATTTCTCTTTAAAAATTTTTCCAGTGAATTTTTTACTTGCTTATTTCTCAAACTGTAGATAATTGGATTCAGTACAGGAATTATGACAGTGTAAAATACAGAATCCATCATGTCATTGTCATCTACTTGTGGAGATGCAGGACGCACATACATGAAAAGCAGAGAGCCATAGTACAAAGACACAGACAAGAGGTGGGCTCCACAGGTGGAGAAGGCTTTCTTAATGCCTTTGATAGATTTCTGATTTAAGATTGAAAAGAGAACAAGTGTATATGAGACAAGAATAGTTGAAATAGTGAATACTTGAATAGATCCAGAAAAAATAAAAAGCATTAGGTAATTGAGAGAAGGGTCTGTACAGGAAATCTTTAACAGTGGCATGACATCACAATAAAAATGATGTAGTATGTTAGAATTACAGAATGTTAGTCTTAATAAAAAACCTTCATGAATTAAAGCATGAATAAATCCACCTACAAAGGACAATATTAACAGACATATACAGAGTTTATTGGTCATAATTACTGGGTAGAGTAAAGGTTTGCATATGGCTATATAGCGATCATAGGCCATTGCTGCCAAGAGAAAACATTCTGTGGTTGCACTGATTACAAATGAAAAAAAACTGTATCATGCATTCCAAGAGAGAGATCAGTTTAGTCTTAGCAAAAAAGTCTAGTAGCATCTTTGGAGTCACTGTAGATGATAACCAAGTATCCACAAAGGCTAAACTCCCTAGAAATAGGTACATGGGAATATGAAGGCCAGGGTCATTCCAGATGATAGTGATCAGACCAAGGTTCCCCACAATGGTGATGACATAGATCACCAAGAGCAGTAGGAACAGGGGGACTTTCCACTGTGGCAGATGAGTAAGTCCTGTGAGAACAAATTGTGCCAGCAGCGTTGCATTTTCTGTTTCCATGTTCTTGCTAGAAATCCCTAAAATAAAAGACATTGAAAGTCACACAGAGTTCATGAATGTTTGTAAAGTAAAATGGGGTAGCAGAATTTAAAACACAACTGTTTACTAACAAGAATGACAACCAAATTCCATTCAATATCGCTATATAAAATTAAAAAAACTTGCCTTTAAAGAATTATTTCAATTTATTATTTCAATAGAAATTATGAATAAATTAACATATTCAAGGAAAAGATACCTTTCAAAGTTGTATAAAAGTTACAGAATTACAAATTTGTTTTGTGTGAAAATTTTTGTGTTGCATATTTATAACCATGGCAAAAGATGTTTAAGCACCTATATTGTACACTGAATTCAGCAGAAGGTTCTTAGTCAATTTAAATACTCTAATTTAATAAATTGCAACATGACTATATATAGTGGCCTAAAATTTCTTATACATAGTAGATAAAAATCAATTTGTAGTAGAAGAAACAGAAGTTAGTAGTACTGCAATGTACCAAGAGGCTCCTGTGAACAGTAGAATTTTCTGAGAACAATTATTCAAGTCATAGATCAAAAGATTTAGCAGTAAGTTGGCATAGGGGTTTATAAATAAGAACCTCATGGCTAAGCTTTATAAAAATTTCCAGATAATGTTTAATGCAAATGAAGTTATTGAAACATATGACTGAATATTACCCATGCTAGGATTACAGAGATAAAGGAAAGGATTTGTAATATGAGTGACTATTATACAGTGGCACTAACAGATGAAGTTGATGTTCAATGGAATGAAAATATCTCTTGTTGACTATGGATATTGTCTTTTCAAATTAGTTTTTACAATTATGATACATTAGTCATTATCACTGAACATGAAAGATACACACTTGGTAATATTTTTTGACTGTAATTTTAACACTAGAGACAATGTATGACTATTTAACTCTTCCTTTTATGCCCAGATTTTTCGAACTTATTATTCTAATACCACTAGTCATTTCAAGAGCTCATGTTACTTTAAAGAAAATCAGAAGAAAGGCAAGTATTGATGTTAACCAGAACTGATCTAGGTATCTGGGGGATGGGGTTTTAATGGTTAGAAAGCTTGGATTGTAAGAGACAAATATATCTCCAGAAGGAAAAGTAAAGGATGTTTAGGAGTAAATGCCAAAAGATCCCTTGGTTTTGCATCTAAGAAAAATTTAATGGCTTGGAGAAAATAGTTTTTTGCATGTAATCAAAAAGTAGCAGGAAATGATGAGAAAGAAATGCCCATACAGTGAATATTTGAGAAGTGCAAGGGATAGCCAATGTTTGCTTTGTGTTCCTTAACTACTATTGTCTTGTTCCCATAGAACATTTAAGAAAAATCGTTTAGGCAAAGTATTAAAAATGAGAGGCAAGATAAGGAAAGCACTAAAAGGAGAAAAAGCAAACCAACATTAAATGTAAAGTGGGTGTATAAAAAACAATAAGATGGGGATGCAAATCAGGCAGTGCTTGCAAAGACAGATTTATGAAGGAAAAGAAAAACAAAGAATAGAGAGAAAATTTCAAAGAACTTTAAAAAAACCTGGAATTTAAATTATAGTTTTTTAAATGTTATAATTTAAAAAAAATTAAAAATTATAATGTAAAAATATATTAAAGAACTTAAAAAATACTAGAATGCTTCTTTTTTTTGTTACATATACTCCTAAATACATGGAACTGTTTGGAGAGAGCAAAGGAAGAGAAAATTATATAAATATAATCTTTCCAAATTAATAGATAATAAAAGCCTATTCAATTTGCACTTGAAATGTGGAAAAAAGAACAAGTTTCTGATGATCAGTTTATAGTGTTTATCTTAAATTTCTTGCTTATTATATATTGTGGATCTCAAAAATTATTTTCCCTTTGTAAATATAATTTTTCTATAGAAAATACACTTTAAAACAGACAGTAAATTTGACTATTAATTTTTGTGGTTTATATATTTTAACATATATAGTCAATGCTTATGTTTTCTGTATTTTATGATACATTTTGATGTCAAAATAATTAGAAAATATTGTAATGCAAATCTTACTAATTTAATTTCAGAACACATATTCACATATCTCTCTAACAATTGTCTTGGTTCCATTCCATTTTGTTTTGAACTAGAATAATAAAATAGATGCAGATCAAATTCATATACAGGTATTCTACACCATGACAAAATTCAATTTTAAAGCATGTATAATAGAAATAGTTTAACTTCCACAGAACCTGAAACTCACCAAGAAATCACCAAGAATTATCAAAGAACATGAGATTTGCAGATGTAACAAATTATTACACAAGAAACAATAGTGAGAAATATGTTTGACATATTTCAATATGTATTTATTTTTATGTACCTAATCACATATCTACATCTATATCTATCTATATATATCAAAGTATAATATTGAATGTATTATAATATATACATGCAGTCTATTCTACATACACTTACAAATAAAATAAGTTATGTAAGTATGAAAAGGAACAATGTAAGTTTTATTTAATAAGTAGAAGATGTAAAAAATCATTTACTTAGCTGATCTTTAAAAGACTTATAAAGGAACATGGCTAAATAATCTTTTCACTGATATCATCAGAATAATTGCATATATGAGGATAATTAAGGTATCTACTGAATTTTCAATTAACATTCTAGTTTAAGAAAACTTAAAAGTCACTGTCATCAAGATTGGAAAAATAGTCCTGTTGTTAAATGCTAGACTCACAACTAGAAATCCTTACTGTAAGGTAAAATGATTGTATACAGTATGATACATGGCATCCCCATGGTCCAATGCACCTAAGATAATAGAGGAAGTGTTAGAAAGTTAGGAAATACAGGGGAGAAAAGAGATTTTTTGTTTATTGGGTTTGATTTAGTTTTTTTTCTTCTTTTTCTTCAAATTTTATTTTGAGGGTACATTGTGATGGTGAATGCCCAACATGAAGGGACTTGGACATTTTTGGAACTGGGCTGCATGATATAAAATTCCCAACGAAACAAAAAAGAAATTAAATTAAAAACATTCTTAAAGGTAACAATTCTACATAGTTTTTCTTCTCTATTTAGGCATAAATTTAAATATATAGGCAATTATTTGTTGTTGCTGTTTTCATTTATATCCAGAAACATCAAATTATTATGAATTAAGATCCATTCTTCAATTTCTGTGGAAAGGATAGTGGATACTACAGAAGTCATTTGTTTCTTACCTATTTCAAGAAAATTTTGCAGAGATCCTTACAAAGCATCAGTGTTTTAAAGCAGCGATAGTGCAGTGCTATGAGACCACAGGGCCACTTGTGATGATTCTGTTCCTGACAACTTATCTGAAAGTTTCATGTCTAAGCAGAGCAAACTTTGTCTATATGACTTTCCTTCAGTGAAAGAACCTTTATATCCTGGCCTGCCTTCTCCACAGAAGAAAGGGCTGAAGAACTGGAATTCCCACAAGAGCCTCCAGGTTCACTGAAGGTAAAGAAAAGGCTTCTTTTCTGGACACTGCGGGTTTGTACAGACATATAAACTGTTTCGATGGGGTACTTCAGACATTAAATCATAAGTATTTATTCACTATAAGAGACTGTAATTTTAACCATAGAAAATATAATGTCATATTATTTCTCATCACACTCTGGCAAACTAAAAAACAGTTTTAAGCTTTGAGGGTTCAGAACAGTATGCTTTTTATGAGCTATTAAAACATGATTTTATTAATGTCAATGATGAAGTATAATTATTTTAAAGTGTGAGTTGTGATTCCCAAGTGGGTTTGCAAAATATTTTGTAGTGATGCTTTTTCTTAATGTATAAAAATTTTAAAAATCATTCAGAATAAAATGTGGTGAATCAGAGGTTGGTCTGTCAGAATGCACTGGGTCTTCACTGTAGCTTTGGTGAACACATAAGTACGATTGACCTGGAAATGCCATTATTTTAAGCAACACAATTTTGTCTTTTAAACATTTGATTCACAATCCAGGTTACTGTTGTGAACAGCACTTTCTGCTGTATGCACAGTTATCTGTTTTGTTTTTTGCATTTAAATAAGCACACAGCTTTAATTATATAAAACTGAAGACAAAAATTAGTCATTTTGTAGCAATAACAAATTAGTCTGCTATTAGATAGGATTCTGTTAGAATGAGACTTACTATTTTAAAAATGTTGTAACTGACTTTACTATCCCGAAAATTATTAACTTATGCTTGGAAATATGATAGAATTTCTAATGCTTTCTGTTATGGCCCTAAACATATTTTTGCTATTTTGGATTACATAGTTTTGGAAAGTGGCATTCTCAGCATCGAAGGTGATATAATCTATAATAATAAACTCTGAGAAGTGTTGAAGATGATATATGTATACATATATATATACATATAAGTAAATATCTAGGACTTGATCTTTACATAAACTTAAGCAAGTTCGACCTCATCATTAGTGAAATTTGCTTTTCTTTTTAATAATTCATAAAATTTTAGGCAAATTAAAAATACATATAAAAACAAATTCATTAGTAACTGAATGAGAAACCTGACAAAGGAAAAATAATATAAGCACAGTATTACAATACAGAGAAGACTATATCCATAGTTCCTAAATATCAAAGCCTGATATCCAAATTCCATACAGAACTTGTTAAAATGCATGTGCTGCTTAAACAGCTGCACGTATGCAGAGTGCTGGACGTCACTAAATATTTACAGGATGTGGCAACTATTATTCAACAGGTCAACCCACCAGATCAATAATACTCTGATAGGGAGCCCCATTTCGAAAAGACCATGGGAACACGGATTGTGAATTCTTTTGTTTCTTTTTGTAATTTCCTCATGTGCTCCATAACTCCTCCCTTAAAAAATAACATTTCACATACAATTGGTAGTGTGTTTTCTGCATTTGGGGCACCTTTGTCTGTGGATGGTCAAGAAGATAAATTCTTCTTAAGCTGAAAAAAAACTGAATACTCATACTACGATATTTTTATATAACTCAGGCTGACACAGGAAAATATATTCTCAGCTACAAAGATAGGTTTTCACATCATTTCCTGATTTCAGATCTCAGAGCATTTCAAAATAGATTAGTTGCCCCTAGAGATGAGTAGTATAAGAACATGTTCCTAGATGTCTGTTAAACCAAGGTCAGGCAAAAAGCAACTTGGTAGATATAACATCCTGTAGCAATTGAATTTCTGTACATACTCCTAATCTTACCTTTATGATACAAAGCTCAAGGTTCTTCCAACTAACTGTTTACTGTTTAGGCCATGAATTTCAATGTCACTCTCTGTCGGGATATGCTGATCACTCAAGAGTTACATGTTTGCTTTATACACTGCACATCAGGGAACCTCGATGAAAGACAAATGATGCCATGGCTACTCACTCACTGGAGGGTCTGTGTGACATCCCTAGCTTAAGAGAGATTGTAAAATTTCATGTGTTATCAGAATGATTGTGATCCTTAAGATATAAATCAGATATTTGTTCTAAATTTTTCTGTGACACAGCTGTTAAGAGAAAGCTGTGTAGATGAGATGCATAGCTGTCTAAAAGTGAAGTTGTGTGAAGAGATGTAACAGTGTAGACATATGTAGCTGTGTGGAGACAGAAGGAGAGGAGAGATTTTTCAAGAAGGCGCAAAAAAGAAAGCTATCATCATAAAGCATGTATTTCTTTATTACTCCTCAGACAGAAAATTTTAATTCTTACTGACATCATAGATATTTTGGCAAATACTGGAGCAGGTTGTGCTAAAAACTGTAAGAGCTGATGACATGTGTGGTTTTCCCACACCCATCACTGAAAGAATACACTTATCAGGAAAACAAAGCCATATAAATGTAATTTTTTTGGCAATGAAAGAAACTGAGAGGAAGAAGATATAGTAGTAGATGAGGTAGTGTATATGAGTTCACACAGAACTTAAAGGTGGGGTCACAGACTATAGTTTCCTAATATTTAAAACTATCCTGGTGTCAGATTAAAGGGACAATACTACATTCTGTAATGTTTTCTTTTTTAGATATATTGTATTAGTTCTTTGTAAGAATTTTATGTAACACTTAATTAATCCCTTCTCAAACTTCTCTCAGATACTTTTTCCATTTCAATCCACTGAACTTCATCCAATTTTGTGTCTTTTTTTTTGATTTGTATTAATCAAGTCCAATTTGTGATACACACCACACACACACACACACACACACACACAGAGAGAGACACACCACCCACTCCTGAATATGAGACGTTCTGAAAATAAAATGACTGTGGTGACGAAGAAGGAAGGATTTGCAGATAGTAAAGGACAATGAAATGGAAAATGTATTACAGTATCATAAACAAATAAAGGGACTGTCTCTGTAATACAGGGCATATCTATGGATTCTGATCCTCCTGAAAATGTAAAGGACTGTACAAGTTTACATTGCTACTAGCAATGAATAAGTATTTCCTCATCACAACATCCACACCAGCATATGTCATCATTTGTCATATCAGTCTTGGCCATTTTGACTAGAGTAAGATAAAATATCAGAAGTAGTTTGAATTTGCATTTCTCTGATTTCTCTGTTGGCTACTTATTTTTAACATTTAGGGGTTCCTTAGTTTTCTGTGTTACATCTTTTGTTATTTCTACTTAATTCAGTACTCCCTCTTAAAATCAGATAATTTTTTTCTTGGTGGTCAGGGATTTAAGTTTCTTATATATTCTGGATATTAGCCCCCTACCAGAGGTATAATTCAGAAATACCATTTCTGTTTCTGTAGGCTCCCACTTTTCCTGAGGGATGGTGCCTTGTTGAATCCAGCCAACAAGTCATAGGATCACTAGATGGGGCATGTGGCTGAAGAAATAAAAGGAGACAACAGAGTCAGGAGGGTTGACAAATACTGCATCAACCCGAGGTTAATGCTAAGAGGGTTTAAATACAAGTTGAAAAAACAATTCACAGTGCAGGCAGTCAGGCACTATCTTGAGAAAACTCTGTGCTGTCTGTGAATCAGGCAGAAGGCAGCTTTACCATTTATGTGCCTTCTGCTAAGACAAGCAGTTCACATCAACAAGATAATCAATTCTTCCCTGGGAGCTAATCAGACTAGCCCCATGGTCTTCAAGGATAAAGAAATAAGCAACTTAAACTCTCCTGAACTTTGGCACAAGCTGAATCATTGTGATTCTATTACTCTGTGTGTCAGAAAGAGCTCTTGGGTCACTATGGGAAACAGAGTCATTGCTTAAGCTCCTACAATTTCCCCTTTGTTATATTTTAAGACTTCATTAATCCTCTCAGATGACTGTGCCTTTCTTAGGTTGTTTCCTAATACACTACAGTTATACCCATCATGTGAACATGAGTTTCATCATTCATGTCCTGTCTTAAGTTGAAACGCAGCACAGAACCTCACCTGTCTTTGAAAGCTAGCCTCTGTTGCTGTTAATCAAGGAATTGTACAGTTTTCTCTGTGAAGTTACAAGTCCATTATCCATAAGTAATTCATAATCAGCTTGAATACTATAGGCAAACAGAGAATACTTAGTTAGAACATATCCTCCAATAACAGCAAAACTACTTAGGAGCAGAGAAAATAATGATCATGTTGGAATAGCTTTCTCATACTGTTGTAAAGTATCTTCAGTTGGTTTTGCTATATCAAAATTCAAATTAGTCTGTATTATCTCTGTAATTTATTCATGTACTTTAGCCAAATAAAAGGATACATTTGAATTATGCAAAATTCCTCTAAGATATAGCTTCATACTCTCCCAATCAATAGCAATTTATTATATGCAAAAGATGTAACATAGATCCATTTAAAATTAGCATGACATTTCAATTGTGTTTCAATTTTCTTTTTTATTTTATTTTATCTTATTTTATTATTATGAACAAACAAGTCACACTTTCTATTCTTGTATATCCTTATTCAAGGTCCCTTCCCCCTCCCAATACATCAGGTCATTCTTTCTTCTCCACAACTCCCCATCCCCTCCCTGGGCAGGCAGCAGGCAGTCCCAAGGTCCCACTGTCCCACTATTGCTTAGTGCAGTTCCACTCCTGGCAGATCCAGTTTTCTCCCCCCAACCTCAAGACTGAGTCAGGTGTTCCTCTAGATGGAGTGGGATCCAAGAAGTCAGTCACAGGTGTTTCTGATCCCAAGCTGTTCAGTGGTTGTGATTTGCAGCTTGGGAATGCTTTGCTTTTTTCTTGTTTGTTTGTTTGTTTGTTTAGAGTCCACTAATGAGTGAGTACATCTCCTGCTTATCTTTCTGGGTTTCTTTATCTTCCTGTGAGAAAACAAAGTTGCTTTCAACCCAACATCAAAACAGGTTCAGGGCCTTTCTGTAATCCTATAGGGATCTTTCCATTTAACTTGAACAAATTTCGTGGCTGTTCATTCATGCCAAAATCAATCAGCTGTAGACTTCCAGGCAACATTCACATTTTTAAAAATTAGAAAAGATCATGATTTAATGCAGTATGTGGTGGCTGAGGATATATCTTTTCTTTTGTTTTTATTTTTTAAAGCTGTATTTTAATTGTACCATGTGCACATTCCATAAATCCTTGTACTTGTGGATTATAAGGAATGCCAGTTTTATGCTCAATTTTCCACTGGGAACAAAATTGGTGGAATATTTCATTAACATATCTATAAACATTATCTGTTTTTTATAATCTTTGTTATTTCCAAATGGAGAAACATTTCAGGAAATGAGCAATTACTTACTTGGTGAATTCTTCAGACAGTGCAGAAGCCATCAAGAATCATGAATATCTATCAATTGTTACACAAGCATATTTCAATTATCCAAACACTTTAATATGAGTAACATTCATTTGCAAAAGATGAGGCACAGGCAAATACTGTAAACACAATGTACATTGTTTGACAATTTGATGAGCAACTTTTCCAGCAAAGGCAAATTTTTTTCTTAAATTTCTACTATTTTGATGATGCAAAACACATGACCTTTGGGCTAATTTGACTAGAGTCAAGGCTATCAGCTGTGTTAATTTATCAATAGTAGTATAGCCTATAGCCAAAAGACCAGGAAAACTAAAATAAGCTCAAATATGACTATAAAGCATAGCAATTTTCTTAAATAAATGGCATTCTGAAACAATATACTAATTTGATGATTAGTAGTTCCAATAAAGGGAATAGTTTCTATAACCCATAGAGCTCTAACATTATGACTATCTGTATACGAATTAAATAAATTATATATATGAAGCTGCAAAACCTTAGCAATAGTTTTTAAGTCAACTATTTGAGCTGAAGCTAGAGTTTGTTTGCACTACATATGTTTTTTTTTTTAACCATTAATAATATAAGCTGCTCTTCTATTAGAAGGACCATCAGTAAAAGCCAAGACAGTATCTTTTAGTGAGTGTTACTATTTTAGGAAAAAGATAAGTATGCATCTGAGAAAATTGTAATAACAAGTCATTAGGAAAATAATGATCAATTTGACCTGAACTTTAGGGAAAGAAATTTGAAATTTTTTTTAATTTGGAAGTACCAATAAATTTGCTATCAAGTAAATGGCATATTAATAATCCCAGGCTCTGTGCCAAAATATTTTTTTAGATTTAAGTCTATTTAATTTTTTTTTACTCTGGCTGGTGTTTCAGGTGTTCTCATAATCCCTTTATATATCCCCAAATCCATTTCAATATAGAATATTTGAGACTTGTTGCCTTTTTATTTGAAAAAGTACTATAATGAACAGAGGACTCATTATGACTAAAAGGTGCATCCTTTAACTTTAGTCAAAGATTATTGCCAGCAGGGCTGGAGAGATGGCTCATTGGTTAAGAGCACTGTCTGCTCTTCCAGAGGACCTGAGTTCAATTCCCAGCACCCACATGGCAGCTAACAACTGTCTGTAGTTCCAGTTCCAGGCAAACACCAAAGCAAATAAATAAATAAAGTTTTTTTTTTTTTAAAAAAAAAAAAGATTATTGCCAGCAACATGGATGCCCATTTCATTATGACATCAGTAGTCAAGATGGAAGAGAGCCATGTGGCTGCTATTTAAACAATAAATGCATACATACATACACACAGTTGGATCCAACTTACATATGTACACATATAGTGTTAAAGCTGGCTTTTATTCATATGTAGGATTAAATTTAAGTCACATAACTGTCTCTATCCATATATATATATGCTTATATTCATAATTTTAGCATAAGCATTTTGGAGTGAAGAATTATCAGCTATTTTTAAAATGAAGAATACTGAGCCAAGCCCCTGGACACACAGCTAAGAAGTGACAGCCATCCCTTCCCTCAGGCCATATAAAGAAATACTATTCTCTGACTCTTTGAATCCCTGCCCAAAGACAGAACACAGCATCTGTGGGATACATATTATCCAAACCACAACTGGCATCATCACACTGCCACTGAATGGGAGGAGCCAAGCCCATGGTGCTTCTACAACATCAAGACCTGAACATAACAATGAAGAGGAAACAGAAGGAAATGACCTTAAATACAGTCTCATGAAACTAATAGAAGCCTTAAAAGAGGATATAAGAACCTTCCTTAAAGAAATAGAAGAAAATACAAACAAAAAATTGGAGGAGATGAACAAATCCCCAAAAGAAAATAAAACCAAGATAAACAAAACAAACAAGTGAAAGAAACATTCCAGGAATTAAAAACTGAAATAGAAGCACAAAAAGAGGCAAACGTGGAAATAGAAAATCTGAAGAAAAGAGGTGGAACTACAGATACAAGCATAACCATCAGAATCCAAGAGATGGAAGAGAGAATCTCTGGAGTGAAAGACTCAATAGTGGTAATAGATACATCAGTTAAAGAAAACACAAAACCAAAAAATATTCATAACACAAAATGTCGAGGAAATCTAGAATACCATGAAAAGGCCAAACCTGAGGATAACTGGAATTGAAGAAGGAGAAGAATACCAGCTCAAAGGCACAGAAAATATATTCAACAAAATCATAGAAGAAAACTTTCCCAACCTAAAGAAGGAAATACCTAAAAAGATACAAGATGTCCTCTTTCCCTTTGTCTCTCTTAAGCCTATTATATCTAGCTTGTGTTGTTTGATTACTCTTGGGTAAAGATATACTCAGTGTCCTATCACTGAAGAAAAACATTTCTTTCCCTGTCTTCCTCTTTCTCTCTCCCTCCCTCCCCCATGTCACCCTTTTCTTTCTCTGACTCTTTCTCCCAATAACATTTAAATGACAATAGCTCCTCAGCAAGGGATGGGACTTTATGTCCATCTCCCCATTCTATGCTGGGATTGTATCTGGCTTGAGCTTGTACTGATTTTATGTATGCAGTCACAATCACAATTAGTTTATATTTG
>PVIH01008101.1:22105-94365 GCA_004025045.1 Sigmodon hispidus
TCAAAAAAGTAAAATGAATTTAAAATGCTGAAAAGTTAACAATATTTATAAAGAAGATAAAAATCATAAACATGACTTATCAAGGGTGATAATGCAAATAAGTTTGCTACACATAAAAATACTAACCCTAACCCTAACCCTAACCCTAGCCCTAACCCTAACCCTGTGTATCCTTATTCAATGTCCTTCCCCCTTCCTCTACATCAGGTCATTTTTCTTCACCACAACTCCCCATCCCCTCCCTGGGCAGGCAGCAGACAGTCCCATGGTCCCAATGACCCAATAACCCAATATTGCTTAGTTGAGTCTCTACTCCTGGCAGATCCAGTTTTGTCCCCCCTCCCTCAAGAGTCAGTCAGGTGTTCCACTAGGTGGAGTGGGATTCGAAGAGTCAGTCCAGGATGTTTCTGATCCCAAGCTGTTCAGTGGTTGTGGTTTGCAGCTTGGGCATGCTTGGTTTTTACCTTGTTTGTTTGTTTAGAGATCACTAATGAGTGAGGGGAGGAAAATGGGGTGGATCTATAAGGATTCGAGGAAATGAATATGATCAAAATATGTTGTGAAATTCCTAAATAATTAATAAAAATGTTTTGTTTTTTTTTTTTAAAAAAAAGATACAAGATGCCTACAGAAAACCAAATAGACAGGACCCACAAAAAACTTCTGCTCGCCATATAATAATGAAGCCATTAAACCTACAGAACAAAGAAAACAAACTAAGACCTGCAAAGGAAAAAGGACAAATTACCTATAAGGAAAACTCCTCATAATAACATGACTATTCAATGGAAACAATAAAAGCAAGAAAGTTCTGGTCAGACATTATACAGACACTAAAAGTGCATGTATGCAAACCCAGACCACTGTAACCAGCAAAATTATCAATTGCCATAGATAGAGTAAACAATATATTTCATGACAATACTAGATGTAAACAATACCTATGACATGATGGATACAAAAACAGAAGCCATCCTTCTGCTGCATACTTGAGACACACCTCAACTTCAAAGAATTACACAAGCTCAGAATAAAGGGTTGGGAAGACTCTCCAATCAAATGGCCCTAAGAAAGAAATTGGTGTAGCCATTCTAATATCAAACAAAATAGACTTCAAACTTAAATCAATAAAAAGAGATCAGGAAGGCTATTACTTTTTCATGTCAGAAAAAAATCTACCAAGATGAAGTTTCAATCCTTAATATTTAGGCCTCCAGCACATGCACACCTACAATAGTTAAAAGAAATACGTCTAAAGCTTATACCTCATATCAAACCTCACACACTAATAGTGGAAGACTTCAATACCCCACTTTCACACTTGGATGGGTCAACCAGATAAAAACTCAACAGAGAAATCAGGGATATAACAGAAGTTATGGCCCACATCAACTTATCAGATATATACAGAACCTTCTACCCAAACAAAAAGGTATATACATATTCCTGAGCATCCTGTGGAACTTTCTCTAAAATTGACCACATACTCAGTCATAAAGCACATATCAATAGATACAAAAAATGGGAATAACTCCTTATACTATATCAGCTCACCAAGGTCTAATGTTAGAGTTCAACAACATTAAGAATCATAGAAAGACTACCAACTCATGGAAACTAAACATCACTCAACTGGGCCACCTCTGGGTAAAGGAATAAATTAAGAAAGAAATCAAAGACTTCCCAGAATTTAACGAAAATGAATGCAAATATACTCAAACTCATGGAACACAATGAAAGCAGCCTTAAGAGGAAAATTCATAGCACTAGATGCCTATATGAAAACTCTAGAGAAATCCCACACAACAGAAGTAACAGCTAAAATCCCTAGGACAATTAGAATCAAATCCACCTAGAAGTAGTAGATGTCAGAAAATAATCATCCTTAGAGCTGAAATCAATACAATTAATACAAATAGAACAATACAAATAATAAATGAATCAAAGAGTTGGTTCTTTGAGAAAGTCAACAAGATAGATAAACACTTATTCAAACTAACCAAAAAATCCATCGGTTATGGTTCTGCTTCTGGGACCTGGTGCTGTCTGCAGAGTGTGTCCCAGCGCACTCTGTAACAGGTGCAGATAAAGTCTGCCTGTCACTATACCCACAGCTGCTGCTGAGGGAATTTGCATGGCTACCCACCTCGACCACCAACTGAGTGGACAGATAACGACAGGGGTCCCTGAAGGACAGACTCAGACCTCGCCCAGAGGTGAGGAGGGGTCAGCAGGCCCAAGCGCCTATATCCCAGCCAGGGAGGGAGAGTTGAGCTCCCATTGGTTCTGGTTCCTGGACTGGGTGCTGTCTGCAGAGTGATTCCCAGTGCACTCTGTAGCAGGCACAGATAAAGTCTGCCTGTCCACCATACCCACAGCTGCTGCTGAGGGAATTTCCATGGCTACCCACCTCTACCTCCAACTGAGAAAACAGATAATGACTTGGGTCCCTGAAGGACAGACTCAGACCCCTCCCAGAGAGGTGACAGGAGGCATACAAGCCCGAGTGGCACAACTGACCAGGAGCCATCTAATTGTGAACCACTGAAGCCATGGGCAAACGTCAGTGCAAAAACTTACATAATAAGACAAAGAACAATAAGGTAACTCCAGAAGAAAGTGGTGATCTTACAAATACAAGACCTGAACTGAGCAATGAAGAGGAAACAGAAGGAAGCAACACCAAAAATTCCTTTTTGATGATCATCGAAGCTCTCAAAGAAGATATGAAAAATAGCCTTAAAGAAATAGAAGAAAATACAAACAAAAAATTGGAAGAGATGAACAAATCTATGAAAGAAACATGCCAGAAACTAAAAGCTGAAATAGAAGCAATAAAAAAGGCACAAAATGAGGCAAAGATGGAAATAGAAAACCTGAAGAAAAAAGCTGGAACCACAGATACAAACATAACAAACAGAGTTCAAGAGATGGAAGACAGAATCTCTGAAGTGGAAGACTCAGTAGCTCAAATAGATATATCAGTCAAAGAAAATAGTAAAACTAGAAAAGCCATAACTCAAAATGTTCAGGAAATCTGGGACACCATGAAAAGACCTAATTTGAGAATAATAGGAATAGGAGAAGGAGAAGAATACCAGTTCAAAGGCACAGATAATGTTTTCAATAAAATCATAGAAGAAAACTTCCCTAACCTGAAGAAGGAAATGCCTATAGAGATACCAGAAGCTTACAGAACACCAAATAGATATGATCCCCCCAAAAAAAGTCAGCGCACCACAATATAATCAAGCCACAAAACATACAAAACAAAGAAAAATTTTAAGAGCTGCAAAAGAAAAGGGCCACCTCACATATAAAGGCATACCCATCAGAATAACGCCTGACTATTCAATGGAAATGATGAAAGCTAGAAGGGCCTGGTCAGAAGTTATATAGACCCTAAAAGAGCTTGACTGCCAAACTAGAATACTATACCCTGCAAAATTATCAATCACCATAGATGGAGTAAACAAGGTATTTCAGGACAAAGTCTGACTGAAAGAATATTTATCTACCCATCCAGCACTACAGAGAGTATTAGAGGGAAAACTCCAACATAAGGACCCCAGATACACCCATGAAATCACAACAATCAATAATTCCACAGAAGAATACCCGAGAGAAAGGAAATACAAACAAGTTACCACCAAAAATGGTAGGAAATATGAATCAATAGTCACTAATTTCCCTTAATATCAATGGTCTCAACTCTCCTATAAAACCTCCCACACTAACAAGATGGATACAACAACAGAAGCCATCCTTCTGTTGCCTACAAGAAACACACCTCAACCGCAAAGACAGACACAGGCTTAGAATAAAGGGTTGGGAAAAGATTTTCCAGTCAAATGGTCTTAAAAATTATTGTTTCATTGAAAGAATTTAGATATTTACTACAATTTCAAACAAAATTCTTATAAAAATTTTCACCAATAAACAAAAAACAAGTTAAATATTCATGTAAAAGCAATAAATAAAGCGTCAAAGAATTCTGACTAAAAATTCACAACAATTAAAGATTTAGATCTAAAGGTATATAACTATAGCCTCACCAGTTTTTATAAAATGTAAAAATATATATTGTAAAAGAAATGAAGTCTTCAGCAAGTGGTTCTAGAGAACAAGATGTGCATATGAAGAATGACAAAACAAGACTCTCAGCTCTCACACTACACAAAAAGTCATTTTTAAATTTTTCTAAGAGCGTTACATGAGCCCCAAAACTCTAAAACTAGAATAAAAATTTAGGGAAACAACTCAGTTTATAGAAATATTCATGGAAAATTTGAATAAAAGTATAGTTGCTAAGTAAAACATGTCAAATAAAAAATTACCTCAAGAAGTTGAAAAATTTTTATACGGAAAAGAAAATTCGCAATCAAGTGCAGAGACATTCCACAAAGCATATAGGTGAAAAAGGATCCTTTTCTAAAAAAAATCTGACAAAGAACTAATAGTTAGAAAAATTAAAACAATTAACAAATTATAGAAGAACTTAAAAAACATAATTAATAAATACATGATTAAGTGAACAGTTTTTTTAAAAAATAAATAACAATGGTGAGCTATCATATAAAGCTCCACATGAATTTTTAAAAGCATCAGAAGACATTGTAGGTATCAATTCTCACAATATGTTGGCAAACAATTTCAGTTGGTCTTCTTCCTGGTTCAAAGTATATCAGAATTTATGACTAGATTAGGACTAGTCTCTGATTGTACCAGAGTCTGCTGATAGAAAATGGGGGTTATTGAGACTAAAATTCAAGCTGTACTTACATACAAATCTAATAAAATAACTACTGTATAAATAATTCTTAACTTTCAACATTGACAGATATTAATGCTACTGTAATAAAATACATATTTTGAAATAAGATGGTTAAATATAGTTTATATTGTGTATTTCACACTAATAGAATTATTATATTTTAATGTTTACTTGTAATTTGCTTTAATTTTGTAAGTAGAATATGTCACAGCAAAAAAATTATGTCGTCCCTAAACAATGGAATATATCCTTATCAGAAGAAAAACAAACAAACAAGCAAACAAACAAACAAAACCAAACTGACCAAAAGGCAGAGAAAGTATCCAAATTAATAAAATCAGAAATGAAAGGGGGAATATAACAACAGATCCTGAGGAAATCAAGAGATTTATCAGGTCATACTTTGAAAATCTATACTCCCCAAAAATGAAAAACCTAAGAAAAATGGTTTCTGGACAGGTACAACTTAACAAATGAAACCAATACCAGATTAAAGACATAAATAGACCTATAACCCCAGAGTAAATTGAGGCTGTCATTAAAAGTCTCCCAAGTAAAAAAAGTCCAGGACCACACGCTTTCAGTGCAGAGCTCTACCAGACATTCAAGGAAGAGCTAATACCAATACTCCTCAAACTGTTTCATAAAGTAAAAATTGGAGAAATATTGCCTCCTCTTTTTATGAGGCCACAATAACCCTGATATCAAAGTCACTTAAAGATGCAGCAAAGAAAGAGAATTACAGACCAATTTCTCTCATAAATATTGATACAAAAACTCTCAGTAAAATTCTGGCAAGCAAAATCTAACCACATATAAAAAAAGTCATTCACCATGATTAAGTAGGCTTTATCCCGTAGATACAGGGATGGTTTAATATACCAAAATCTCTAAATGTCATCCATCATATAAACAAATTAAAACAAAAATCTACATGATCATGTCATTAGATGCATAAAAAGCCTTTGACAAAATCCAATAATCCTTCATAATAAATGTCTGGAGAGGTCAGGAATACAGGGAAAATACCTAAATATAATAAAGGTGACATACAGCAAGCCGACAGCCAACATCAAACTAAATGGACAAAAACTCAAAGCAATCACACTAAAATCAGAGACAAGACTGGACTGTCTTCTCTCTCCTTTTCTATTTAATATAGTTCTCAAGTTCTAGCTAAAGTAATAAGAGAATAAAAGGAGATTAAGAGGACACAAAAAGAAAGAAAGAGGTCAAGCTACCTGTTTGCAGATAATATAATCATTTACATAAGTGATTCCCAAAATTCTACCAGGGAACTCCTCCAGCTCATAAACACTTTCCACAATGTAGCAGGGTACAAGATCAACTAAAAAAATCAATAGTCCTCCTATACACTAAAGATAAAAGGGCTGAGAAAGAAATTAGAGAAACATACTCTTTATAATAGCTGCAAATAACATTAAATGTCTTGTCATAACTCTAACCAAAGAAGTAGCAGGCCTCTTTGACAAAAACATTAAGTCACTGAAGAAAGAAATTAAAGAAGATATCAGAAAATGAAAAGATCTCCCATGCTCCTGGATGGATTGTATAAACATAGTAAAAATGGCAATTTTACCAAAAGCAATTTACCAATTTAATGCAATACCAATCAAAATCTCAACACAATACTTTACAGAACTTGAAAGAACAATACTCAACGTCATATGGAATAACAGGTATCCCATGATGGCCAAAACAATCCTGCTAAATTAGAAAACTTAAGGAGGCATCACCATCTCTGACTTCAAGCTATACTACAGAGCTACAGTAACAAAATAAGCCTGGTAGTGATATAATAACAGTCTTGCAGATCAATGAAATCAAATCAAAGACCCTGACATTTGCCCACACCTCTATGAACACCTATTCTTTGACAAAGAGACCAAAGTTATTGAATGGAAAAATGATAGTATCTTCAACAAATGTTGTTGGCATAACTGGGTGATAGTATGTAGAAAAATGCAAATAGATCCAAACTTATAACCCTGCATAAAACTTAAATCCAAGTGGATCAAAAATCTTAACATAAACCCTGTGTCACTGAACTTCATAGAAAAGAAAGTGGGAAATATTCTCCAATGCATTTGCACAGGTGACCACTTCCTAAATATAACATCAGTAGCACAGACACTAAGAACAACAATTAATAAGTGGAACCTACTGAAACTGAGAAGTTTCTGTAAGGTAAAGGACACTGTCAATTAGACAAAACAACAGCCTACAGAATGGAAAAAAAAATCTTCACCAACCATGCAACTGACAGAGGACTGCTTTCTAAAATATATAGAGACCTCAAGAAACTAGAGCCTCAAACCTTAAATAAGCCAATTTAAAAATGGGGTTCAGAACTAAAAAGGGAATTCCCAACAGAGAAATTACAAATGGCTGAAAGGCACCTGAAATCGTGCTCAACATCTTTAGCCATCAGAGAAATGCAAATCAAAACAACTTTGGCATTTTCTGGACCATGTTCACAATAATCCTGCTGTATTTTAATTTTAATATAGCTTCATGAATTTACATCCAAGGTTCAATGTTCAGGAAATCAAAGACAAATGGTCTCTACAAATTCTGAGAATTTACATGATGGCTGATGGTTTATTTTTATTCCCCTTGCCTTTAAAATACCCTTAAGCAAATGTATAAACAACTGTTTACTATTTCCTCGGCTCATTTTATATTTCCACTTATGCTCTAAGTATTTATTATTTGGGCAACTTTTTCTTTTTTTACTCTTGTTAGTAATCATAGTTGTTTATCTTAACTGAGCATGCTCTCTTAAGCCCACCCCAATGGCCATTTTATTTTTTTTACTTACCCAGTCCTATGTTGGGCACCAATTGTCAGATCTAGTCAACAAGTCAACTGGGTCACTGGATGGGGTAATGCGGCTGAAGAAATGAGACAGCTAAAAATCAAGAGTTGGCAAGAACGACAACAACCATGTGTTTAACGCTAAGGGTGCTTATATACAAATTGAAAGAAAGCAAGAAGTAAAACAATGCACAGTACAGGAAGTCAGGCACCATTTTGAGAAAACCCTGTGCTGTCCTTGAACTAAGCAGTTTCACTATCATGTGCCTTCTGCCAGTGCAAGCAGCTTGCATTATGAAGTTAATTAACTCTTTCCTGGGAGATAATCTTAGTCATCAAGGCTAAAGAAACAAGCAAGCTAAACTCTCTTGAACTCTGGAGTATGATGAATTATTGAGACCATTTTTCTGTGAGTCAGAAAGGACTCTTGAGTCACTATGGAAACAGAGTGACTGTGTGGGCTCCTACAGTGCTCTTTCTCATACAGAAGGTTTTTAACTTCACCTTGTCACATTTATTAATTGTTGACCTTAGTGCCTATGCTATCATTGTTCTGATCAGAGAGCATTTTTCTCTGCTAGTGAGTTTAAGCCTGTTATCTTTTTTTTTTTCTATCAGAATCTGGGTATCTAAACTTACATTAAGGCCTTAGAACTATTTGGATTTCAGTTTTATGTTGGGTTATGGAACTGAATCTATTTTTATTCTGCATAAAGCTATCCAGTTTGACCATCATCATCATCTTTTTCCCCACTGTGTATTTTTGTCTTCTTTGTAAAAAACCAGATACCTTCGGGTATATGGAATTATAAATGTGTCTATTTTTATTTCAATGCTGAGTTATTTCTTCATAATACAACTTGAAATCTGGGATATTCATATCCCTAGTAATTCATTTTTATTTAGGATTGTTTTAGTTATCTTTAGGGGTGTGTGTGCATGTTTGTGTGTGTGTTTTCATATGAATCAAATGCTTTATTTTTCTTTTGGTGAATAAATGTTTTATATTTCATTGAATCATTGTTCAAAAATGAACCTCAAACATTACAGAACATTGCCAATGTGACTGGAGTCCTAAAATCTGACTCAAGTTACTATTGCCAAAGATACTCCTTGCGTATGTCATGAAATATTAACAAATTGAGCTGATTCCCAACTTGAGGTTTTACCAATACTGGCCAGCATTCATAGCGCTAAAAAATAGTATAAGTGCTATAAGTATATGTCAAAATTAAAAATCATTCTCAACCAGCAATGAACCCAGTGTCCTACAATTATCTGACAACAAGATTGAGATATACTGGTACAACTGTGGCACAAATGCTGTGGGAATAACTAAGCATTTTATGATGAATGTAAGACCCACTACATGTGAGGAACAAACATTTGACACTGTTAATGATGTCAGAAACCTGAGACTACATAGATAGGTGGTGGGCAAAGAAGCTTGTCCTATAGTACATGGTTATTGATGTAAGGATTCCTGGCATTCCACATAGCTGACCCAACTCTGGCTCAGGTGGGATGCACCTGGTACAGAGGCATGCCTCTGGGTGTGGTTGCATAAACCCTGCAGTACTGTGTACAGAAGCACCTCCCTGGACCCAGTTGCACCTCCCTGGACCCATGACGCATACTCATGCATGCCCCTTCCCTTAAAAGAGACAGTGAGCACATGCTTCGGCCCTTTTCTCTGTCCCTTGACTTCTGTCCTGCTCCTCTGCTTCCTCACCCACCTGGGACTGTTCTCTGAAATAAACTGTAGTGTGTGGCCTTGTTAGTGTGTAGTTGCTCTCACATGTGGAACTAACAATTGATACAAAGACCAACAAGTGGAAAGCATTTGGCAAGTGAGAAATCTTAGGCCACTGAGCCCTAAATGATATACCTTTATTGACAGGAAAGAAATTGTGAGTGAAGTAATGTGATTGGATTTAATCAAAATACAACATATGTGTATATTAATGATAAAATGCTTTTTATTTCTTACTCAGTAAATATGTCAACCTGAGGTCAAGACTTGTTTCTATGTTCCTACAATGTCAGAGCTTAGTGGTGTGATGATGGAGGTTGGACTAGGCGATATATAATGATGTCTCAAAAGAGTTTTCAAAGTTTATAAATTGCCAATAACAGAATGCAGAAGCAATATGACAATGAGGTAAATATTTTTAAAGTGTAGTAAACATAAATTGTATGTGTAGTAAGAGTTTCTGGCCTGGACTAGCCCTATAATCTGGGCCTGCCTACAGCTGTGCCTGGCCTTGTTGCAGCATAAGCTGCATTCTGAAAACCTGCCATCTAGTAGCTCAAACTGACATGGCATGCCATGGTATCTCTATGCCATGAGAGACACAACTAGAAAGCTGTTTTGGGCTCCTTTTCAGAATCATTTTAAAGCTTTCTCAGGTCTAAATAGATCATGCCCCATGTTGGAAAGCCAGTTTTAGTATGCAGCTTCTTGTCCAGACTAGCTCTGAGATGTGGACCTGAGTACAGCTGATTAGCTTTGCCTAGGTCCAGAACAGCAGTCTCAAAAGCCCAAAGAAACACACAGACACTTATGGTAATCACATGCTTTTTGGCCTATGGCTCAGCCATATTGCTATCTAGCTTTTGCATCTTAACTCAACCCATTTCCATTAATCTGTTTTGCAATATGGCCCATAACTTATGTGCATTTTTTTTACATATAGATTCTTGGGTGGCTTAATTGAGTCTCTCTCCGATTTCACCCTTTTTCCCCTTTGTCTATGCTCAGGTTTCTCATCTGCTTCTAAGATGCTTTGCCATAGGCCAAAAGAGTTCTTTTATTAGCCAATGATATACACAGCATATAGAAAGATATCACATATCAGGTATGTGTTAATAAATTATAATTGCAAATTATAATTTATGTGTAATGTTTAAGTTAAAGACATGTTCTAAATATATATATCATTTCTATAGGTCAAAAATTCAATTTCTCAGCCAGGCAATGGTGGACCATGTATTTAATCCCAGTACTCATGAAGTAGATGCAGGTGAATCATTATGAGTTTGAGTCCTTCCTAATATATAAAACTCTTTCTAGGATAACCAAATGTATACAAACTCTCCTCAAAAAACGAAAATAAATTAAATTTCCTTCTCCTTTCTAAAATTTAAAGCATTTTATTTTTCTCTGTATTCATTATATTCTACAATAGTACAATAGAGCTCCTTGATTTTATCAAACTGTACCTCATTATCCATTGATCTTTCTTCTATATTAAATTCTTGTCTACCAGTCTGTAGTAACCACCATTTTCCTCTCACCTCTGTGTGGATATATGTTAAATATTTAATAAATCCTGGGATATCAGAAAGACCACCCAGTCAAATCCTAGGCAGACAGCTCAAGAAATCCTTGATCCTTGAATACAAGAATAAACAGTTGAGTCAATTACACACACCTTTAATCCCAGCACAGGGAAATCTGGCGTGGTAACCAACATCCTTTATCCCATATCTCCAGAGACAGAACTTCTTCTGTTTCTGTGAGTTCAAGGCTACACGCTTTTAAACTTAACCTGAATGGGATAGGGTATATAAGGACTGGTAGAAACCAGGCAGACACAGAAGCGACTGGCAGAGGCCATCAGGAGCAAGGCTGAGTAAGTTACATGACAGCTGGGTGAGAATTGACTGTGGTGCTTCCTCTCTCTGATATTTCAGCCTTCCCCCAATATGTGGCTCTACATTTTGTTCATGCTACTATACCTCTGTAACATTACCTTCTTTGGATTCCACAAGTGAGATCAAACAGTCCTTGTCATTCTTTGCCTAGTGTCTTTCACTCAACAGGCTCCATTTTTAATACATAATATAGGTTTTGTATTAAAAAAAATTAGACACCTGGTTTTACTCTCTAGATGGAAAGTTCAGGAAGAGACTGATATGAACCATGGTCTTTTCTTTCACTACCTGCAAATTCACTCCAGTTATCTTTTTAAACAAGTGTCCCAAGGAACATAATGTCAGAGTTGATTGAACCACATTTTCTCCACAAATAAAAATATCTCTAAACTTGTTATTTCATGTGATTCACATAGATAGTATTTTTTTTATTACTACAGCTCTCAAATAGGTTATATAAGAGACAATGGTGTAAATTAGTGTTGGGCAAACCAAGGTCAACTACAATTTGACTATAGTCATAGGTATTTGATTTACCTTCAAGATCTCATTCGTTAATCTTTAGCCTGACTTCAATTAATGCTGTTTGGTCCATCGGAGATTTGGAAACAAGCATTCACATAAGAAGTCTGTGAAAAAAATGCCCAATATCAATGCCAGGAAATCCCTGTAGAATTAATAGAAGACTTCAGTACTTTTATTGTTTTTACAATTTTTAATTTTCATGTGTGTAATCTGAACATATCTAGACAAAATACAGAGACACTTAATAAATCATTCAGTCGATCTGAGTTTGAAAGTTGTACAGTTTATCAGCAAATACCCAGGTAAGACAGTAATGACTGTAAAATAATTTCAATTCAGATTTTTTATTAAATAGAGTTATTTGGATATTTCTGTCAGGAATATGGTCAAGGGATCAGAATGGCCTGTATAATTATTGTCATTTCTAAAGTCATTCTGCTAAAGCTAGCCTAATCTATTGGCCTTTGAGAGTTTGTGAAAGGGTCCCTTCTGAAAATCAAAATACTGAGAGTACTAATTTTTCCCACCACATAATTAATGTTCCACACGATGGAAGATGTCACTGGCTAATTTACAATACTAAAAAAAGACAGAAAATTTTAGACCTGGAAGAAATTAAATGTTCAATAATACTTAAGTAGAGCATTCTAAGTTGTAATATATATGCATAGAAAGCTGCTGGTTAGAATATCACAATGCTAGAAAGTTAATGAGTTTCAAAACAATGAATAAGGATAACCAGGGGCTTAGATGGACTCAATAAAGTGCTTGCTGCATGAGTTCAGAGCCTCAGTACTCATAAAATGCAAGGCACAATAGCATGTGTCTATATTCCCAGCCTTTGTAGGAGGATCCTGGGGCAGGCTGGCCAGCTTGCCTAGCCAATCTGTAAGGTCCAAGTTTAATGAAATGCTCTGTCTCAAAAAATATGGAAGACAGAATCTCTAAAGTGGAAGACTCAGTAGCTCAAATAGATTTGTCAGTCAAAGAAAATATTAAAACCAAAAAAGCCATAACACAAAATGTTCAGAAAATCTGGGACACCATGAAAAGACCTAACTTAAGAATAATAAAAATAGAAGAAGGTGAAGAATACCAGCTGAAAGACACAGATAGTGTATTCAATAAAATCATGGAAGAAAACTTTATAACTTTAACAAGGAAATGCCTATAAAGATACAAGAAGCTTACAGAAAGAACACCAAATAGATATGACCCCTCAAAAAAGTCAGCACACCACATAATAATCAAGCCACAAAACATACAGAACAAAAATAAATTTTAAGAGCTGCAAAAGAAAAGGGCCAACTTACATATAAAGGCAGACCCATTAGAATAACACCTGACTATTCAATGAAAATGATGAAAGCTAGAAGGGCTTGGTCGGAAGTTATATAAATGCTAAAAGAGCATGGCTGCCAAACTAGAATACTATACTCTACAAAATATCAATCACCATAGATGCAGTAAACAAGATATTTCATGACAAAAATCTGCTGAAACAATATCTATTTACCAATCCAGCACTACAGAAAGCTTTAGATGGAAAACTCCAACCTAAGGACCCTAAATACACATATGAAACCACAAACAATCAATAATTCAACAGAAGAATACTCCAGAGAAAGGAAATACAAGCAAGTTATCACCAAAAATAGCAAGAAATATCAATCAGTGGTCACTAATATCCTTTAATATCAATGTACTAAACTCTCCTACAAAATAACACACACTAACAAGATGGATACAACAACAGAAGTCATCCTTCTGCTGCCCACAAGAAACACACCTCAACAGCAAAGACAGACATAGGCTTAGAGTAAAGGATTGGGAAAAGATTTTCCAGACAAATGGTCCTAAGAAACAAGTTGGGGTTGCCATCCTAATATCTAACAAAGTAGACTTTAAGCTAAAAGCAATTAAAAGAGACCAACAGGGTCCTTACTTATTCATCACAGGAAAAATTGGTCAAGAGGAGATTTCAATCCTGAATATTTATGCCCCTAATATAAGGGCACCTATCTATGTAAAAGAAACACTGCTAAAGCTCCAATTCCACATCAACTCTCATACCCTCATAGTGGGAGACTTCAATACTCCACTTTCAACTTTGGATAGGTCAACTAGACAGAGACTCAACAGAGAAATAAGGAGTCTAAAAGAGGTTATGATGCAAATGGATTTAATAGATATCTACAGAAGCTTAGACCTAAATGCAAAGGAATATACATATTTCTCAGCTCCACACAATTGGTCATAATTTAAATATCAACAGATACCAAAAAAATGAAAATAATCCCTTGTAACATATCAGATCACCAGGGCCTAAAGTTAGAATTCAGCAACAGCAATAATCAAAGAAAGCCTACAAACTGATGGAAACTGTACATGACTCAACTAATCCACCTCTGGGTCAAGGATGAAATTCAGATAGAAATCAAAGTCTTCCTACAATTTAACGAAAATGAATCCACAACGTACCCAAACTTGTGGGACAAAATGAAAACAGTCTTAAGAGGAAAATTCATAGCACTAGACGCCTATATAAAAAACCTAGAGAAATCCCACACTAGAGACCTAACAGCGCAGCTGAAAGCCTTAGAACAATTAGAAGCGAACTCACCTGGAAAGAATAGATGGTAGGAAATAATCAAATTTAGAGCTGAAATCAATACAATTGAAACAAAAAAAAATACAAAGAATCAATGAATCTAAGAGTTGGTTCTTTGAGAAAGTTAACAAGATAGATAAGCCCTTAGCCAAACTAATCCAAAAACAGAGAAAGAAACTGTTCAAATCAACAAAATCAGAAATGAAAAGGGGGACATAACAACAGACCCCCAGGAAATACAGAGAATATTCAGATCATATTTTGAAAAATCTGTATTCCACAAAAATGGAAATCCTAGAAGAAATGGACAGCTTTCTGGACAGGTACCATCTACCAAAATTAAATGAAGATAAGATTAATTACCTAAACAGGCCTATAACCCTTAAGGAAATTGAAGCTGTCATTAAAAGCCTCCCCAAAAATAAAAGCCCTGGTCCAGATGGTTTCAGTGCTGAATTCTACCAGACATTCAAAGAAGAATTACTACCTTTACTCCTCAAATTATTTCATAAAGTAGAAACTGAAAGAATGTTGCCAAATTCCTTTTATGAGGCCACAATTACCCTAATAGCCAAGCCACTCAAAGACACAACAAAGAAGGAGAACTATAGACCAATTTCCCTCATGAATATTGATGCTAAAATTCTCAAAAAAAATTTAGCAAACTGTATACAACAATATATAAAAAATATCATCCACCACAACCAAGTAGGCTTCATCCCAGAAATGCAGGGCTGGTATAATATACGAAAAACTGTAAATGTTATCCATCATATAAACAAACAAAAGGAACAAAAACACATGATCATATCCTTAGATGCGGAAAAAGCCTTTGACAAAATCTAACATTCCTTTTTGATTAAAGCCCTGGAGAGTTCAGGAATACAGGGAGAATACCTAAATATAATAAAGGCGATTTACAAGAAACCTACAGCAAGCATCAAACTAAATGGAGAAAAACTCAAAGCAATCCAACTGAAATCAGAAAATAGACAAGGATGTTCCCTTTTCTTTTATTTATTCAATATAGCTATCAAAGTTTTAGGGAAATCAATAAGAGAATGAAAGGAGATTAAGGGAATACAAATTGGAAAAGAAGAAGTGAAACTCTCTCTATTTGCAGATGATATGACAAGTGACTCACAAAATTCTTCCAAGGAACTGCTAAGGCTGATAAACTCCTCCAACAATGTAGCAGGATACAAGATAAACTCAAAGAAATCAGTAGCCCTTCTACACACTAAAGATAGAGGGCCTGAAAAAGAAATAAGGGAAACATTACCCTTCAAAATAGCTGCAAATAGTATTAAATACCTTGGAGTAACTATAACCAAATATGTAACAGATTTATTTGACAAAAACTTAAATCACTGAAGAAGGAAATTGAAGAAGATATCAGAAAATGGAAAGCTCTCCTATGTTCCTAGATAGGTAGGATCAACATAGTAAAAATGGCAATTCTACCAAAAGCAATCTACAGATTCAATGCACTGCCCATCAAAATTCCCAACACAATATTTTTTTTTATCTTGAAAGAATAATACTCAATTTCATTTGGAATAACAGGAAAGCCAGGATTTCCAAAACAATTTTGCTGACCAAAAGAACCTCAGGAGAAATCACCATCCCTGACTTAAAGTTATACTGTAGAGCTACATTAAGAAAAACAGCCTCGTACTGGCATAAAAACAGACATGTGGATCAATGGAATAGAAATGAGGATCCAGACATTAACCCAAAAACCTATGAACACCTGATCTTCGACAAAGAGACCCAAAATATTCCATGGAAAAAGTATAGTTTATTTAACAAATGGTGTTGGCATAGCTGGATGGTAGTGTGAAGAAAAATGCAAATAGATACAAGCCTGACACCCTGCACAAAACGCAAATCCAAGTGGATGAAAATCCTCAACATAAACCCAGCCACTTTAAACTTGATAGAAAAGAAAGTGGGAAATACCCTCCAACAAATTGGCACAGGCGACCACTTCCTAAATGTAACACTAGTGGCACAGACATTAAAATCAACAATCAATAAATGGGATCTCCTGAAGCTAAGAAACTTTCGTAAAGCCAAGGATACTGTCAATAGGTCTGAATGACAGACTACAGAATGGGAAAAGATTTTCACCAATTCTACAAGTGATAGAGGACTAGTTTCTAAGAGGTATAAAGAACTCAAGAATCTAGAGCCCAAAACCTTGAATAACCCTCTCAAAAAATGGGGTTCAGATCTAAAAAGGGAATTCTCAGCAGAAGAATTACAAATGGCTGAAAGGCACCTGAAAAAGTGCTCATCATCTTTAGCCATCAGAGAAATGCAAATCAAAACAACTTTGAGATACCACATGACACCTGACAGATTGGCTAAGATAAAAGACACAGATGACAGCCTATGCTGGAGAGGATGCAGAGCAAGGGGAACACTCCTCCATTGTTGGTGGGAGTGTAAGCTTGTTCAGCCACTTTGGAATGCAGTATGGTGGTTTCTCAGAAAACTGAGAATCAATCTCACCAAGGACCCAACAATATCACTTCTGGGTGTATACCCTAAAGATGCAAAGTCACACTCCAATGGCATTCACTCAAGTATGTTCATAGCAGAGTTATTTGTAATAGTAAGAACCTGGAAACAACCTAGATACCCCTCTACTGAAGAATGTATTAACAAACTGTGGTACATCTACACAATGGAGTACTATTCATAAGTAAGAAATAATGATATACTAATATTTGCAGGCAAATGAATGTATTTGGAGAATATCCTCCAGAGCAATGTATCACAAACCCAGAAAGATAAGCAGGAGATGTACTCACTCATTAGTGGACTCTAAACAAACAAACAAACAAACAAACAAACAAGAAAAAAGTGAAGCATGCCCATGTTGCAAACCACAACCACTGAACAGCTTGGGATCAGAAACTCCGTGGACTGACTCCTTGGTTCCCACTTCCCCTAGGGGAACACCAGACTCAGTCTTGAGGTTATCATGAGCAAATTGAATCTGCCAGGAGTGGAGGCTGAACTAAGCATTATTGGGACCTGGGACCTTGGGACTGCCTACCACCTGCCCAGGCGTGGGTAGGGGGTGGGGGGAGTTGTGGAGAAGAGAGAATGACCTGATGTGGTTGGAACCTTGAATAACTATATACAAGGACAGAAAGTGTGACTTCTTTGTTCATAATAATAAAATAAAATAAAAGATTAACTCAAAGAAATCGGTAGTCCTCTTTTACACTAAAGATAAAAGCGCTGAAAAAAAATAAGAGAAACATCACCTTTTATAACAGCTGCAAATAGCATTAAATACCTTGGTGTAACTATAACCAAAGAAGTAACAAATCTTTGACAAAAACTTTAAATCACTGAAGAAAGAAATTGAAAAGGATACCAGAAAATGGAAAGATCTCCCATGTTTCTGAATAGGTAGGATCAACATAGTGAAAATGGCAATTTTACCAAAAGCAATCTACAGATTCAATGCATTGCCCATCAAAATCACAACACAATATTTTTTGGACCTTGAAAAAACAATACTCAATTTCATTTGGAATAACAGGAAATCCAGGATTGCCAAAATCATTTTGCTGAACAAAAGAACCTCAGGAGAAGTCACCATCCCTGATAGGAGTGGAGGCTGAACTAAGCAATATTGGGACCTTGGGACCACCTGCCACCTGCCCAGGTGGCAGAGGGGGGAAATGGGGAGTTGTGGAGAAGAGAGAATGATCTATGTGGTGGGAGGGGGAAGGGACCTTGAATAAGGATATACAAGGATAGAAAGTGTGACTTCTTTGTTCATAATAATAAAAAAAAGAAAAAAATATAAGATCATTTCTGTATGGTTTTTTATTATATTGTTGATCTTTCTCTATCCTATTTGATAAATTTCCAAAGAATTGCTTCTTTTCTTAATTAGCCCCATATCTTAATGCTTTCTGTGTAGTTTCTAGCATTTTATGTGTATTTCATATTGTGCGCTTTAGTGAAAAGTTGTCTACAGAAAGGGTACACACTGATATGTAAATGTTTACAATCTGCTCTGTACTCACTAATATTGTCAGGATGAAGAAATGTGTATCTTTGTTGAGTTCTCCAAAGGTTTATATGATTATTTAAATTTTAATTTTTCCCCTTATCCATATGATATAATTCAATAACCACCCAAATATATTAGATTTTAGTGTTTTGAGAATAACAATAAAATATTTAAAGTCAGAAAAATGTATTTTTACTGTTATAAACTTTTATTCTCCAAATATTACTACAAGAGCTTAAATAACTTTTTAAGAACAGAGTACACTTGGTATTTAAATATCATTGCTTTAAAATCACAAAGTAATTACTGTTTCCTTGATTTTAACTGGTTTCTATACTGAATTTAATACACTTTTTCCTAACCCTAACCATATCAGGAAAGAGAAAGAGAGAAATGGAAGAAAAGCAAGACAAAAAACTCACAAAATTCATCTCCAGTGATGTAATTACTCCAGCAAATCTGTTGCCCTAGAGATTACAAAAAATCAGCAAACAGCATATCAGCTAGGTATCAATCTTAAGTACATGAGCTATTGTACATTGGGGTACATTTCATATTCAAAACAATACAGACAAAAATATTTTAGGAATATTTTTAGACAAATTTAATTATGCCAGAAATAATGATTCAGGTATTCATTTAAACAGAGTCAAAAAAGCAAGAAAACAAAATTCAAAATTCTTTGGACATTTCTTAATAAAACTAAAAAAGATACATAGAGAAATAAGTGATGTCTTTAATACTAAATTAAAAATTAAGTAATTGTGTGAGTTTTAAAATCTTTTCTTTAACAAGTTTTTCAAGGAATCCATGACTTGCTTGTTTCTCAGGCTATAAATAATTGGATTTAGCACAGGAATTATGATTGTGTATAGCACGGAGTCTATGATACTCTGATCATCTGCTTCTTGAGATGGAGGAAGAACGTACATGAAGAGAAGAGGTCCATAGTATAAAGACACAGATAAAAGATGGGCACCACAGGTTGAGAAAGCCTTCCTTATGCCTTGGACAGATTTTCGTTGCAAAACTGTGAAAAGCACTAGGGTATATGACACAAGAACTATCACAATGGTTGAAGCTTGAATTAATCCAGCCAAAACAAATAGTAGTTGAAAGTTAAGAGTAGAGTCAGTGCAGGAAATCTTTAGCAATGGAATTATATCACAGTAAAAATGATGTACTATATTGGAATTGCAGAAGGTTAATAGAAATAAAAATCCCTCATGTATAGAGGCATGAAGAACGCCACCTATAAAAGATAAGACTAATAGACATATGCATAATCTATTAGTCATAATCATTGGATAAAGTAAGGGTTTGCATATGGCTACATAGCGGTCATAAGCCATAGCTGCCAACAAGAAACATTCTGCAGTAACAAAGACTGCAAAAGTAAAGAACTGTATCATACATTCAGAGAAGGAAATCATCTTATTCATTTGTAAAAAATTAAGTAACATCTTTGGTGTCACTGTAGATGATAGACAAGCATCCACAAAGGCTAGGTGACCAAGGAAGAAGTACATAGGGATGTGTAAGTGGGTGTCATTCCAGATAATAATGATTAAACCAAGATTTCCTGTAATAGTGATGAGATAGATCACCAGGAACAACAAGAAAAGGTGCACTTGTAAATCTGAAGAGCCTGTGAGTCCTGTTAGGACAAACTGTGTCAGCAGAGTTGAATTTTTCATTTTTGAGTCCTCATTGGATATCCCCTGAAATAAAACACACAATAAAGGATGTTCACCAGGACTTAAAAATCAATTATCAGAAGAGTACATGTCATATGCAATAATAACCATATCAGTATAGTATTTAATTCTATTTCCTACTACTTATTTCCATGTTTGAGTACATTGTATTTCCTTTTACTTATTACCATGTTTGGGTAAATTAAAAATAATATACAACTATTTTAATTATAAAATATAAAAAAATAATATGATTTTTAAATAATGTTTCTCATATAAAATGTAGGTAAAATGGCCAGTTAACATGTGAAATGACATTCTGAGTGATAATTAGAATAAAAGATAAGGTTCTAAAGTTTGTGTGGACCATGCATCTGACTACTCAAAATAATTATGTGAAAGCAGCTTTCTTAAAAGGGAAGCATGTCACCTACATTATTAATTTCTGACCCATTACTACTTCATAGACCTTAACTATAAACCAAGCTATATTACAGATTTGTCCACTAATGCCACACAACTTATATATTTTGTTATGTAGAGATAAAAATTAAAACACATAAACAAAAGGTCTTCAAGTGGATGTGTGCAAAATCTTGCCCCATATCCACTAATATTTTCAGAGCGATATTTTGCAAGAATAATAACTGCCTTTTTTCTGAGAAAAGCTGAGATGTGGTATTTCCTCTAGAATTACTTTCTTGATTCTTTAAGCCTTTTCATGTCACCCAAATGCATTCTGACAATTTCTGTCAGAGGCTCAAGTTAGAATCAAAAAATAGATAAAAAGAAATCCCCCGGCTAGTGTTATACATACTTATGATTCCCTCACTCATATGATGTAGTAGGAAAATCATGCCTGGGACATGTGATAAAACAGTGTGTCAAACACTTATTTTAAAAAATTTAGAAAAGCATACTAAGGAATGTTCAACTAGAGAGTTGTGACCCTAAAGACAAAACAGATATTAAGAATTACCAAACACAAATATACTATCCAATACCAATGCTCCACTATGGTAAGCAATAGAGATAGCTGATTGCTGAAAATATGACAACTTACAGACTTTGCTAAGAATGGTTTCCTGAATGTGACAGAGGTAATGTCAATGAGTAATAGAAAGTAAGTAGCAATAGGAATTCCACAGTGAAAAATGATACTCTGGAAAAGCAAAAGGTCATGGGAATATGGACAATTTTCATTCATTCAAAATTGTAATGTGCTATCTGTGGAACATGTTTGATAAATACATCAAAAGGGAAAAATAAAAGTAGTCAAGAAGAGAAAAAGTACAGAAAAAGAGAGCTTATGAAGCAAAAAAAAAGTGAATAAAAAGTAGGAAAAGGAGTAGAGTGTCAGAAAACATACAATGAACCAAGTATGAAGTCATAAGATAGGGATACCAGAGAAAGAATGGAAAGCAATTGAGGGGCAGGTTTCCACACTCAGGCTGAATGTCTGTCTTCTCCCTGCTGGTCAATGATCACTTGATTACAACCATTTTTGAGTGTTTATTATTTCCTTTCTGAAAAAAAAGCCAAAATTCATTTTCCTATAAATCTGTGTTTGCAAAAGTTATTGTTTTTAAGTTCAATATAGCATATTTTTTTGTGCTGTGGCAACATGTGTACATTTTCTAATGATAGTTCCTTGCATATTTAAACCTTACATCATGTTTGTTATGACTTAAGTTAGAACTAATTTTCTCCAGCTACTATTATAGTTTTATTGATATAATTTTCATCTCTTTAGTTTAGTGTTTCCTGCCAGATTAACATGGTGCCAAACATTTAATACTTATGTAAGTTATACATAGAATCTCCATATTTTCAATGTTTCAAGAGAAACTAATATTTATCTAATCAGCCTTAAAGATTTTAAGCAGAAAAACTATTAAACAGAATAATCATTTTTTCTTTTAATTATTATTATTATTATGAAAAAAGAAGTCACACTTCCCATCCTGTATATCTTCATTCAAGGTCCTACCCCCTCCCAACACATCAGGTCATTCTTTCTTCTCCACAACTCCCACCCACCCCCGGGCAGGCAGCAGGTTGTTCCAAGATCCCACTGTCCCAATATTGCTTAGTTCAGTCTCCACTCCTGGCAGATCCAGTTTTCTCCCCTCAACCTCAAGACTGAGTCAAGTGTTCCTCTAGGGAGTGGGATCCAAGGAGTCAGTCCAAGATGTTTCTGATCCCAAGCTGTTCATTGATTTTGCAAGTTTGCAGCTTGGGCATGCTTTGCTTTTTTCTTGTTTGTTTGTTTGTTTAGAGTCCACCAATGAGTGAGTACATCCTCTGCTTATCATTCTGGGTTTGTGATTCCTCGCTCAGGAGGATATTCTCCAAATCCATCCATTTGCCTGCAAATTTTATAATATCATTCTTCCTTACTGCTGAGTAGTACTCAATTGTGAGAAGAAATTCATATATAAAAATAGCTGCTATTTAGGTCTTTAAAAATCAATATTTTAATTTTACATAACTAAATTTATTGTTAAATATATAATTAAACATTACAAAGAAACCTAAGAATTGTTAAGCTATATTTTTATGCTTTTTTCAGTTTGTCAATGTGTTTGCATTTCCATCTTTTCGTAACAAAATCTAAGTTGTTTGGAATTGAGTGAATAAATCTATAAGACAAACATATCTGTAGTCAAGATCAATGAGGTAGAAAATGGGTCAGAAATTAATAATATGACATATATCTCCAAAAAACTTCTTTCACATAATTTCTTCAAATGCTTTTTGTATAGTCAGCTGCATGTTTCACACAGTGTTCTCAACTATATTTAGCATATCAATATTCTACTGATGATGTTTATTTTATGTTATACCAAGCAGAAATCTGATAAGATAAATATAAAACAACAGTAATTTACCCAGCCTTTATCTTTTCAGAAAACTGATACATATTATTAGAGAAATTATTTCCATCTTACCCATATGGTGAGATGTGTTGCAGAGGTCTGTAAGAGCTGTTGTGATTTCTAAAGCAGCAAAGAATCAGCAGTGCAGGGATGTGGGGAGACTGGCAGCAATGATTAAGGCAGAGGTTCCTTAGGAGCTTTTATTCCTTAAGCACAGAAAACATGCTGTCAATATATTTACTGTTGTGTTGAGGTCAAAGAACTGTAGCCCTAAGTGGAGAATGGAAATTCTCACCTGATATCACAAGAGTTCCCTGAGGACAACGGGCAGTTATTGTGCAGGGCAATGTGGATTGGACACAGGAGAGGAGTCCAAATCACTCCATGGGGAATTACAAACTTTTACATTGCAAATATCAACTCACAGTATCAAAGTCTAGCTGAAAATATTGGAATAATATGTTACAGTAGTATTTCTGATCAAAAGTGACACTTCTGGCAGGTTTAGGAAAACAATTCTTTTACAGAGAAAATTTGATAATATGGAAATGTCTTCTGGTGGGGAGAAAACTTCTCAGCTCCTATTTAGCCTGTCTTGAGAGTTACAGATCATAGAAATCATGATGGTCCCTAAAGCTGCCTTGATCTTTCAGGTTTGGGGCTGGCAAATTCAAAGGATGAACATCAGCGTCCAAAGAGGTTGCTGCAGAAAAAAAAAAGTTTATTATTGTATATTTGTTGTCAAGAACTCAAAGGAAAGTGAGGGAAAAATAAAAAGAGAGAAAAATCAGAGAGGGAGTCAATGAAAGAAGAAAGAGAGAAAAAAAGAAGAGCATGATGGATGGGAAGAAGGGCATGATGGATGGGAAGGAGAAGAGGGAAGGTGAGAGGCACAGAGACAAGGGTAAAGACAGAGACAGCAGAGCCATCTTCCAAGCAGAAAGATAACATACTGCATTCAACCCTTCCTAGAGTCAAGAAGGTACAGAAGCCATTGAAATTGTATTGAATATAGAAATAAGATTGTCCTCACTGTTTCTTGTTACACTGCAGCATTTGAAAAGTTATAGAAAAGCCTCTGCATTTGTGTAAAACTCAGAAAAAATTGTAAAACAAGCCTATCCTGCTTTGCAAGTTGTTGTGATCCTGTGACTCAGCAACTTCTTGTTACTACTAGAGCCAACAGCTGAAGGAGGCACTGTTCGAGGTTCTTGACAAGTATGTGTAAATAAATTACAGTCTAGGTCCTCAGAACTTTGAAGCAGATCCTTAAAATCCTTCATAGAAATGCTCAGCTTTTGATAAATATCACCTTCACTCATAATGGGCCTTCACAGAGCCTACATGTACAATGTCAAGCAACCAGGTGACCATGAGACGTGAGTCCATTCATAAATCAGGTGTTATCTGACATACAAGACTTAGGTGCACATCATAATAAGGTGTCAAATTTGGGCTAAGGGATATTCCAGTTACTTGTAAGTATTATTTATCTAAATATCTGTCAGTATTTCCATAAGAGACTGGAAACATTTTGAGGCCGTTGTGAATAGTATTGCTCTCATGATTGAAATTTCTTTCTTGGTTCATAGAGACATTATTATTTTTACATCATATTTAATAAATGAAAATTATTGTTAAGTAGAGTTATGCTATTATGGGGTGATTAGACTCCTGCTAGACACATAGGCTAGCAAAAAAAATGGCTAATATCAGGAATGTGTTTCACTTATTGCAGTTGTTAATCAGTGAGATCCCATAAGTGCATAAAGATCACAGCTTACTGCCATAGCTCTTGGATAGCATCAAAACATGATGGTAAGACCCTACTGCTAAAAACACCACATGTTTGAATCACAGAAAATGGAGAAATCAAACTGGTACTCATCTGGAAGCTTCATATCTTCTGACTAGCTTTCATAGGGCTAAAAACTGTGACATATGCTACCGTACGAAGGAAATAATCATTATTTGATCAGTTAGCCTTTGGAATTACAACTATAACCAAACTAGCACAATGTACACACTTAGGCCGTAGTGGCATGAATCTTTTTTTAAATTGTTTTAAGAAACTGTCCCTATGTTGAATCTCATCCTTGGTCTTATTATCATGTACCAAGTATCTATGGTAAAAGATATCATGTGCCCTAGGTAGAGAATCTACTATGATTATTTTCCTAAATATATATTATACTAAATGGAGTCTTAGTGACTCATCTTTATACCCAAAGTTTATTGTGTTTCTTATTTATCAGCAGAGAAATTTCTGTTTACAGTTGAAGGCAATTGCCACACACCTACAATTGAATAAGGTAAAGAGAATAAGGGACTACAGATTTTCCACCATAAGTGGGGCCTGTATAGCATACCTTGTCCTCTCAATTCTCAGGGATCATTTCAGGAGAGCAAATGGAAGGATTAAAAAGTCAGAGATGGTGGATGGCTTCTAGGTAACAATCTTTTATGAACATAAATGCTGCACATATGAACTCATAGCAGTATGGATATTTCTTTTCTGAGGTTTTAGATGATTCTAATAGAGATTACAAGATTTTCTCTAATCTCTGAACCTGAATTCCAAGTTAAATACATTAATAGTATTAATTAAAATGTGTTTTATCATTCAATATCCAAGAACAAATGGTTTCTTGCTATATTTTCAAATAGTCTACATACAAAGAGCCACATCTAATTATAAGAATTACATCCTTTTATCAGTCGATGATGCTTTTAAATGCCATGAAGAGTAAAGATGAGTTGATTGGAAGCCCCTACCCCAAGCCAACTGTCTTTCTGAATTCATTATATAAATAAAGAAACAATACATCGTGTATATTTTATGTTGATTATTTATTTCATTTTCACAAACCTGTCTTTCTTGTCAACAAACCACCAAGCTGTGTTTTACAAAAGATGAAAAATGTAATAGTACTTTAAACTATAATATTAATAAATTTGTAGCCAAAATTATGTATTATACATGGTCAAAGTAATCCAAGAACAATAAATAAGCATTTAAAGGCTTCACATTAGTATTGTTATCTGAGATTATACCAAATGCTACAACAATTCATAAATTTTTTCATTTATTTTAAAATGTATTCAATTTCAGTTGTAAATTGGAAGTCCCTGTTTATGAATGTTTTTAAAAAGGTTATATATGAATCCACTCATGAAAGGAAAGGCTTTATGTGGTTCATAATTTAGAAGTTTTAATGTGTTATTAGTTGACCCATTCATTTGAGACTTGGCATTATAGTACAATTGCATTATGGAACATAAATATTTATTTCAGAACAAAAAGAGAGAAAAAGATGGGATCAGAGTCTCTCAATCTTCTTCAACGATTTATCTATTGACAACATCCTCATAAGCCATATGTTGAAGTTTGAAAAACATTTCCATTGTCCAAAATGGCAGAACCTGGCTTTAAGTTCCTTAAAAGGTCTGGACTAATGCAAGGGTGAAAAAACAGGGATGTGGAAAAACAATATGTTTTTTTTTAATATATCTGGAAACACAATTGTGCACACAGTAGAGCTCACATCATAGATAAACTATGAATTCTTACAAACACATGCATATATACATGTACACCTTTACATCTCTGTCTTATAAGATACTAGTAATAATATTCTACTAACATTTATCCAAGAAATATTTAGTCTTAAAACCACAAGGTAAAAAGAGAGTATCAATAGAATGTACAAATAAGTTTGCAGTGCATATACATTAGTGGAGTAGTATCTGAAGTAGATTTTCAATAGTCAATTTCGGTGTATGGAGAAGAAACACAAGGAGAGCTAAAAATAGTTCACTTATTAGTATTAGTAGATTAAAATTCTAGCTCCATGTTCACTGAAAACTCTTTCAAGATAATATGTTGAAGGATGATTAATCAGAACACTTGACATCCTCTGGCCTCTGGACAAGCTGCATAATCAAATTTAACTACTCTCACCTAAGTATGCATATGTCACAAGCAAACACATATGAAACAACAAAATTCTAGGTTATGTTCATTTTTAAAATATTTTGAATAATAAATAAAATACAAACATATTAAGCCTGCACAATATTATGATATTTTAATAAGAATAGAGCAGGTAAAATAAGACCTAAGCATTTCTCTTTAAAATTTTTTCCAGTGAATTTTTTACTTGTTTATTTCTCAAATTGTAGATAATTGGATTCAGTACAGGAATTATGACAGTGTAAAATACAGAATCCATCATGTCATTGTCATCTACTTGTGGAGATGCAGGATGCACATACATGAAATGCAGAGACCCATAATACAAAGACACAGACAAGAGGTGGGCTCCACAGGTGGAGAAGGCTTTCTTAATGCCTTTGATAGATTTCTGATTTAAGATTGAAAAGAGAACAAGTGTATATGAGACAAGAATAGTTGAAATAGTGAATACTTGAATAGATCCAGAAAAAATAAAAAGCATTAGGTAATTGAGAGAAGGGTCTGTACAGGAAATCTTTAACAGTGGCATGATATCACAATAAAAATGATGTATTATGTTAGAATTACAGAATGTTAGTCTTAATAAAAAACCTTCATGAATTAAAGCATGAATAAATCCACCTACAAAGGACAATATTAACAGACATATACACAGTCTATTGGTCATGATCACTGGGTCGAGTAAAGGTTTGCATATGGCTATATTGCGATCACAGGCCATTGCTGCCAAGAGGAAACATTCTGTGGTTGCACTCATTACAAATGAAAAAAAAACTGTATCATGCATTCCAAGAGATAGATCATTTAGTCTTAGCAAAAAAGTCTAGTAGCATCTTTGGTGTCACTGTGGATGATAATCAAGTATCCACAAGTGCTATACGCAAGGGTCATTCCAGATTATAGTGATCAGACCAAGGTTCCCCATAATGGTGATGAGATAGATCATCAAGAACAGCAGGAACAGAGGGACTTTCCACTGTGGCAGATGAGTGAGTCCTGTGAGAACAAATTGTGCCAGCAGCGTTGCATTTTCTGTTTCCATGTTCTTGCTAGAAATCCCTAAAATAAAAGGCATTGAAAGTCACACAGAATTCATGAATGTTTGTAAAGTAAAATGGGGTAGCAGAATTTAAAACACAACTATTTACTAACAAGAATGACAACCAAATTCCATTCAATATCACTATATAAGATAAAAAACTTGCCTTAAAAATAATTATTTAAATAAAAATTATGAATAAATTAACATATTTGAGAAAAAGATACCTTTCAAAGTTGTGTAAATGTTATAGAATTATAAATTGGTTTTGTGTGAAAATTTTTGTGTTACATATTTATAACCATGGCAAAAGATGTTTAAGCACCTATATTGTACACTGAATTCAGCAGAAGGATCATAGTAATTTAAATACTCTAATTTAGTAAATTGAAACATGACAATACATAGTGGCCTAAAATTTTTTATACAGAGTGGATAAAAATCAATTTCTAGAAGAAGAAACAGAAGTTAGTAGAACTTCAATGTATCAAGAGGCTCCTGTGTACAGCAGAATTTTCTGAGAACATTTATTCAAATCATAGATCATAAGATTTAGCATTAAGTTAACATAGGGGTTTATAAATAAAAATCTCATGGCTAAGTTTTATAAAAATTTCCAGATAATATTCAACCCAAATGAAGTTATTGAAACATATGACTGAATATTGCCCATGCTAGGATCACAGAGATAAAGAAAAGGATTTGTAATATGAGTGACTATTATACAGTGGCATTCACAGGTGAAGTTGATGTTCAATAGAATAAAAATATCACTTGTTGACTATGGATATTGTCTTTTCAAATTAGTTTGAACTATTATGATACATTAGTCATTATCACTGAACATGAAAGATACACACTTGGTAATATTTTTTGACTGTAAGTTTAACACTAGAGATCATGTATGACTATTTAACTCTTCCTTTTATGTCCAGATTTTTCAAACTTATTATTCTAATACCACTAGTCATTTCAAGAGCTCAGGTTACTTTAAAGAAAATCAAAAGAAAGGCAAGTATTGATGTTAACCAGAACTGATCCAGGTATCTGGGGGATGTGGTTTAAATTGGTAGAAATCTTGGATTGTAACAGACAAATATAGCTCCAGAAGGAAAAGTAAAGAATGTTTGGGAGTAAACAAACTCCCTTGGTTTTGAAATTAAGAAAGATTTAATGGCTTGGAGAAAATAGTTTTTTTTTTTTTTCATGTAATCAAAAAGTAGCAGGAAATGATGGGAAACAAATGGCCACACAGTGAATATTTGAGAAGTGCAGGGGATAGCCGATGTTTGTTTTATGTTCCTTAACTACTATTGTCTTGTTCCCAGAGAATATTGAAGGAAAATCATTTAAGCAAAGCACTAAAAATGAGAGGCGAGATAAGGAAAGCACTAAACGGAGAAAAAGGACACCAACATTAAATGTAAAGTGGGTGTATAAAAAAATAATAAGATGGGAATGCAAATCAGGCAGTGCTTGCTAAGACAGATTTATGAAGGAAAAGAAAAAGAAAGAATAGAACATTTCAAAGAACTTTTGAAAAAAAGTATAAATTATAGGTTATAAAAGTTATAATATAAAAAATCTAAAAATCAATATATTAAAGAACTTTCAAAAAACTAGAATGCTTCTTTTTTGTTACATATACTCCTAAATACATGGAACTGTTTGGAGAGAGGAAAGGAAGAGAAAATTATATAAATAAAATCTTCCAAAATTAATAGATATTAAAAGTCTATTTAAATTTGCACTTGAAACATATTTTTAAAAAAGAACAAGTTCCTGATGATCAGTTTACCAAGTTTGTCTTAAATTTCTTGTTTATTATATGTTGTGGTTCTCAAAAATCATTTTTCCTTTGTAAGTATAAGTTTTTCTATAGAATATACACTTTAAAACAGCAAATTTGACTTTCTTAATTTTTGTTGTTGATATACTTTAACATGTATAGTCAATGTTTATGCTTGTTCTGTATTTTTATGATACATTTTGATGTCAAAATAATTGGAAAATTTTTTAATACGAATCTTACTAATTTGATTTCAGAACACATACTCACATATCTCTTTAACAATTGACTTGGTTCCATTCCATTTTTTTTGAACTAAAATAATAATGCATGCAGTCTATTCTACATACACTTACAAATAAAATAAGTTATACAAGTATGAAAAGAAACAATGTAAGTTTTATTTTATAAGTAAAAGATGTAAAAAATCATTTACTTAACAGATCTTTAAAGGAATTATGAAGGAAAATAATTCACTGATATCATCAGAATAATTGCATATTTGAGGATAACTAAGGTTTCTACTGAATTTTCAATTAACATTCTAGTTTAGGAAAACTTAAAAGTCACTGTCATCAAGACTGGAAATATAGTCCTGTTGTTAAATGCTAGACTCACAACTAGAAATCCTTACTGTAAGGTAAAATGATTGTATACAATATGATACATTTCAGCCCCATGCTCCAATGCACCTAAGATAATGGAGGAAGTGTTAGAAAGTTAGGAAATACAGGGGAGAAAAGAGGTTTTTTGTGTGTTGGGTTTAATTTAGTTTTAATTTATTTCCATTTTTTTCAAATTTTATTTATTTATTTTTTTATGGGCTATAAACATTTACAGAGCACAGGGGAGAAGACAATTTTGCAAAATGACACTGAGAAAGTGCTGTGGTAGAGATAAACCAGGACAGATTGAATAGCAGCTATTGTAACAGACATTAAAACTTTTCATCTTACAGTCATGCTATTTAAAAAGACTTCCAGTGTTATTATTATTATTAATATATTATCATTGGTTTTTCTGTAATGGTGAATGCCAAATATGGAGGGACTTGGGAATAATTGGAAATGGGGTTTATGATATAAAATTCTAATGAAACAAGAAAGAAATTTAAATAAAAACATTCTTAAAGGTAACAATTCTACATAGTTTTTCTTCTCTATTTAGGCATAAATTTAAATATATAGGCAATTATTTGTTGTTGCTGTTTTCATTTATACCCAGAAACATCAAATTATTATGAATTAAGATCCATTCTTAAACTTCTGTGGAAAGGATAATGGATACTACAGAAGTCATTTGTTTCTTACTTATTTCAAGAAAATTTTGCAGAGATCCTTACAAAGCATCAGTGTTTAAAGCAGCAATAGTGCAGTGCTATGAGACCACAGGACCACTTGTGATGATTCTGTTCCTGCAACTTATCTGAAAGTTTCATGTCTGAGCAGAGCAAACTTTGTCTATATGACTTTTCCTTCAGTGCAAGAACCTTTATATCTTGGCCAGCCTTCTCCACAGAAGAAAGGGCTGAAGAACTGGAATTCCCACAAGAGCCTCCAGGTTCACTGAAGGTAAAGAAAAGGCTTCTTTTCTGGACACTGCGGGTTTGTACAGACATATAAACTGGTTTGATGGGGTACTTCAGACTTTAAACCATAAGTATTTATTCACTATAAGAGACTATAATTTTAAACATAGAAAATATAATGTCATATTATTTCTCATCACACTCTTGCAAACTAATAAACAATTTTAAGCTTTGAGGGTTCAGAACAGTATGCTTTTTATGAGCTATTAAAACATGATTTTATTAATGTCAATGATGAAGTATAATTATTTTAACGTGTGAGTTGTGATTCCCAAGTGGGTTTGCAAAATATTTTGTAGTGATGCTTTTTCTTAATGTATAAAAATTTTAAAAATCATTCAGAATAAAATGTGGTGAATCAGAGGTTGGTCTGTCAGAATGCACTGGGTCTTCACTGTAGCTTTGGTGAACACATAAGTACGATTGACCTGGAAATGCAATTATTTTAAGCAACACAATTTTGTCTTTTAAACATTTGATTCACAATCCAAGTTACTGTTGTGAACAGCACTTTCTGCTGTATGCACAGTTATCTGTTTTGTTTTTTGCATTTAAATAAGCACACAGCTTTAATTATATAAAACTGAAGACAAAAATTAGTCATTTTGCAGCAATAACAAATAAGTCTGCTATTAGATAGGATTCTGTTAGATGAGACTTATTATTTTAAAAATGTTGTCACTGACTTTACTATCCTGAAAATTATTAACTTTTGCTTGGAAATATGATAGAATTTCTAATGCTTTCTGTTATGGCCCTAAACATATTTTTGCTATTTTGGATTACATACTTTTGGAAAGTGGCATTCTCAGCATTGAAGGTGATACAATCTATAATAATAAATTCTGAGAAGTGTTGAAGATTATATATATCTATACATATATATAAGTAAATATCTAGGACTTGATCTATACATAAACTTAAGCAAGTTCAACCTTCTCTTCATTAGTGAAATTTGCTTTTCTTTTTAAAAATTCATAAAATTTTAGGCAAATTAAACATGCATATAAAAACAAATTTATTAGTAACTGAATAAGAAACCTGACAAAGAAAAAAAAGAAAAATATAAGCACAGGATTACAGTACAGAGAAGACTATATCCATGGTTTCTAAATATCAAAGCCTGACATCCAAATTCCATACAGAACTTGATAAAATGCACATACTGCTTAAGAAGCTGTGGGTATGCTGAGTGCCAGAAGTCACTAAATATTTACAGGATTTGACAACTATTATTCAACAGGTCAACCCACCAGATGAATAATACTCTGATAGGGAGCCTCATTTATCAAAGACCATGGGACCACAGATTGTGAATTCTTTTGCTCCTTTTTGTGATTTCCTCATATGCTCCATAACTCTTCCCTTAAAAAATAACTTTTCACATACAATTGGTAGTGTGTTTTCTACATTTGGGGCACCTTTGTCTGTGGATGGTCAAGAAGATAAATTCTTCTTAAGCTGAAAACAACTGTGAATATACATACTATGATATTTTTATATAACGCAGGCTGACATAGGAAAATATATTCTCAGCTACAAAGATAGGTTTTCACATCATTTCCTGATTTCAGATCTCAGAGCAATTCAAAATAGACTAGTTGCCCCTAGAGATGAGTAGTAGGAGGACATGTTCCTAGATGTCTATTAAACCAAGGTCAAGCACAAAGCAACTTTGGTAGATATAACATCCTGTAGCAATTGAATTTCTGTACATACTTCTAAACTTACCTTTATGATACAAAGCTCAAGGTTCTTCCAACTAACTGTTTACTGTTTAGGCTGTGAATTTCAATGTCACTCTCTGTCGGGATATACTGATCACTCAAGAGTTACATGTTTGCTTTATACACTGCACATCAGGGAACCTCGATGAAAGACAAATGATGCCATGGCTACTCACTCACTGGAGGGTCTGTGTGACATCCCTAGCTTAAGAGAGATTGTAAAATCTCATGTGTTATCAGAATGATTGTCACCCTCAAGATACAACTCAGATATTTGTTCTAAATTTTTCTGTGTCACAGCTGTTAAGAGAAAGCTGTGTAGATGAGATACATAGCTGTCTAAAAGTGAAGTTGTGTGAAGAGATGTAACAGTGTAGACATATGTAGCTGTGTGGAGACAGAAGGAGAGGAGAGATTTTTCAAGAAGGTGCAAAAGAGAAAGCTATCATCAGAAAGCATGTATTTCTTTATTAATCCTCAGACAGAAAATTTTAATTCGTACTGACATCACAGATATTTTGGCAAACGCTTGGAGCAGGTTGTGCTAAAAACTGTAAGAGCTGATGACACCTGTGTTTTTCCCACAAGCCATCACTGAAAAAATAAACTTATCAGGAAAACAAAGCCATATAAGTGTAATTTTTTTTGGCAATGAAAGAAACTGAGAGGAAGAAGATATAGTAGTATATGAGGTAGTGTATTTGAGTTCACACAGAACTTAAAGGTGGGGTCACAGACTATAGTTTCCTAATATTTAAAAATATCCTGGTGTCAGATTAAAGGGACAATATTACATTCTGTAATGTTTTCTTTTTTAGATATATTGTATTAGTTCTTTGAGAATTTTATGTAACACTTTTTTAGGCATAATTAATGCCTCCTCAAACTTCTCTCAGATCCTTTTTCCATTTCAATCCACTGAACTTCATCCAATTTTGAGTCTTTTTTGTTTGATTTCTATCAATCAAGTCCAATATGTGATACACACACACCCACACACAACATACACAAACACACACACACACTACCCACTCGTGAATATAAGACGTTCTGACAATAAGATGACTTTGGTGATGAAGAAGGAAGGATTTGCAGATAGTAAAGGGCAATGAAATGGAAAATGGATTACAGTATCATAAACAAATAAAGGGACTGTCTCTGTAATACAGGGCATATCTATGGATTCTGATCCTCCTGGAAATGTAAAGGACTGTACAAGTTTACATTGCTACTAGCAAAGAATAAGTATTTCCTCATCACAGCATCCACATCAGCATATGCCATCATTTGTCATATCAGTCTTGGCCATTTTAACTAGAGTAAGATAAAATATCAGAAGCAGTTTGAATTTGCATTTCTCTGATTTCTCTGATGACTACTTATTTTTAACATTTAGGGGTTCCTTAGTTTTCTGTGTTACATCTTTTGTTATTTCTACTTAATTCAGTACTCCCTCTTAAAATCAGATAATTTTTTTCTTGGTGGTCAGGGATTTAAGTTACTTATATATTCTGGATATTAGCCCCCTACCAGAGGTATAATTCAGAAATACCATTTCTGTTTCTGTAGGCTGCCACTTTTCCTGAGGGATGGTGCCTTGTTGAATCCAGCCAACAAGTCATAGGATCACTGGATGGGGCATGTGGCTGAAGAAATAAAAGGAGACAACAGAGTCAGGAGGGTTGGCAACTACTGCATCAACCTGAGGTTAATGCTAAGAGTGTTTAAGTACAAGTTGAAAAAACAATTCACAGTGCAAGCAGTCAGGCACTATCTTGAGAAAACTCTGTGCTGTCTGTGAATCAGGCAGAAGGCAGCTTTACCATTCATGTGCCGTCTGCTAAGACAAGCTGTTTACATTAACAAGATAATCAATACCCCTGCGTATGTCATGAAATATTAAGAAATTGAGTTAATTGCCAACTAGAGATTTTACCAATATTGGCCAGCATTCATAGTGCTAAAAAATAGTATAAGTGCTGTAAGTCTATGTCAAAATTAAAAATCATTCTCAACCAGCGATGAACCCAGTGTCCTACAAGTATCTGACAGCAAGATTGAGATATAATGATGGTACAACTGTGGCACAAATGCTGTGGGAATAACTAAGCATTTTAGGATGAATTTAAGACCCACTACTTGTGAGGAACCAACATTTGACATTGTTAATGAGGTCAGAAACCTGAGACTAGATAGATAGGTGGTGGGCAAAGATGCTTGTCTTATAGTGCATGGTTATTGATGTAAGGATTCCTGGCATTTAACATAGCTGACCCAACTCTGGCTCAGGTGGGATACACCTGGTATGGAGGCATGCCTCTGGGTGTGGCTGCATAAACCCTGCAGTACTGTGTACAGAAGTACCTCCCTGGACCCAGTTGCACCTCCCTGGACCCATGACGCATACTCATGCATGCCCCTTCCCTTAAAAGAGACAGTGAGCACATGCTTCGGCCCTTTTCTCTGTCCCCTGACTTCTGTCCTGCTCCTCTGCTTCCTCACCCACCTGGGACTGCTCTCTGAAATAAACTTTGGTGTGTGGCCTTGTTAGTGTGTAGTTGCTCTCACATGTGGAACTAACAATTGATACAAAGACCAACAAGTGGAAAGCATTTGGCAAGTGAGAAATCTTAGGCCACTGAGCCCTAAATGATATACCTTTATTGACAGGAAAGAAATTGTGAGTGAAGTAATGTGATTGGATTTAATCAAAATACAACATATGTGTATATTAATGATAACATGCTTTTTATTTCTTACTCAGTAAATAAGTCAACCTGAGGTCAAGACTTGTTGCTATCTTCCTACAATGTCAGAACTTAGTGGTGTGATGATGGAGGTTGGACTTGACTATATATAGTGATGTCTCAAAAGTTTTCAAAGTTTATAAATTGCCAATAACAGTATACAGAAGCAATATGGCAATGAGGTAAATATTTTTAAAACATAGTAAACATAAATGGTATGTGTAGTAAGAGTTTCTGGCCTGGACTAGCCCTATAATCTGGACCTGCCTACAGCTGTGCCTAGCCTTGTTGCAGCATAAGCTGCTTTCTGAAAACCTGCCATCTAGTAGCTCAAACTGACATGGCATGCCATGGTACCTCTATGCCATGAGAGACACAACTAGAAAGCTGTTTTGGGCTCCTTTTCAGAATCATTTTAAAGCTTTCTCAGGTCTAAATAGATCATGCCCCATGTTGGAAAGCCAGCTTTAGTATGCAGCTTCTTGTCCAGACTAGCTCTGAGATTTGGACCTGAGTACAGCTGATTAGCTCTGCCTAGGTCCAGAACAGCAGTCTCAAAAGCCCAAAGAAACACACAGAAGCTTATGGTAATCACATGCTTTTTGGCCTATGGCTCAGGCATATTGCTATCTTGCTTTTGCATCTTAACTCAACCCATTTCCATTAATCTGTTTTGCAATGTGGCCCATAACTTACGTGTGTATGAATATATATATATATATATATAAGAATATATATATTCTTGGGTGTCTTAATTGAGTCTCTCTCTGATTTCACCCTTTTTCCCCTTGGTCTATGCCCAGCTTTTCCATCTGCTTCTGAGATGCTTTGCCATAGGCCAAAAGGGTTCTTTTATTAGCCAATGATATTCACAGTATATAGAAAGACATCACATATAAGGTATGTGTTAATAAATTATAATTGTAAATTATAATTTATGTGTAATGTTTAAGTTAAAGACATGTTCTAAATATATTTATCATTTCTATAGGTCAAAAATTCAAATTCTCAGCCAAGCAATGGTGGACTATGAATTTAATCCCAGCACTCATGAAGTAGATGCAGGTGAATCATTATGAGTTTGAGTCCTTCCTATAAAACTATTTCTATGATAACCAAATGTATACAAACTCTCCTCTAAAAACACAAATAAATCAGATTTCCTCCTTTCTCAAATTTAAAGCACTTTATTTCTCTCTGTATTCATTATATTCTACAATAGTACAATAGAGCTCCTTGATTTTATCAAACTGTACCTCATTATCCATTGATCTTTCTTCTATATTAAATTCTTGCCTACCAGCCTGTAGTAACCACCATTTTCCTCTCAACTCTGTGTGGATAGATGTTAAATATTTAATAAATCCTGGGATATCAGAGAGACCACCCTGTCAAATCCTAGGCAGACACCTCAGGAAATCCTTGAATACAAGAATAAACAGCTGAGTCAATCACACACACCTTTAATCCCAGCACAGGGAAATCTGGCGTGGTAACCAACATCCTTTATCCCATACCTCCAGAGACAGAACTTCTTCTGTTTCTGTGAGTTCAAGGCTACATGCTTTTAAATCTAACCTGGATGGGATAGGGTATATAAGGGCTGGTAGAAACCAAGCAGACACAGAAGTGACTGGCAGAAGCAACCAGGAGCAAGGCTGAGGAAGTTACATGAGAGCTGGGTGAGAAGTTGTACATGCTACTATACCTCTGTGACATTACCTTCTTTGGATTCCACAAGTGAGATCAAACAGTCCTTGTCATTTTGTGCCTAGTGTCTTTCACTCAGCAGGTTCCATTTTTAATACATAATATAGGTTTTTTATTAAAAAAAATAGACACCTGGTTTTACTCTCTAGGTGGGAAGCTCAGGAAGAGACCGATATGAACCATGGTCTTTTCTTTCACTACCTCAAATTCACCCCAGTTACCTTTTGAAACAAGTGTCCCAAGGAACATAATGTCAGAGTTGATTGAACCACATTTTCTCCACAAATGAAATTATCTCTAAATTTGTTATTTCATGTGATTCACATAGATAGTATTTTTTTTTTATTTATTTATTACAGTTGTCAACTAGGTTAAATAAGAGACAATGGTGTAAATTAGTGTTGGACAAACCAAGGTCATCTACAATTTGACTATAGTCATAGGTGTTTGAATTACCTTCATGATCTCATTCGTTAATCTTTAGCCTGTCTTCAATTAGTGCTGTTTGGTCCACTGGAGATTTGGAAACAAGCTGTCACATAAGAATTCTCTGAAAAAATGCCCAATATCAATGCCAGGAAATCCCTGTAGAATTAATAGAAGACTTCAGTACTTTTATTGTTTTTACAATTTTAAATTTTCATGTGTGTAAACTGAACATATCTAGACAAAATATAGGGAAATTTAAAAATCATTCAGTGAATCTGAGTTTAAAAGTGATATAGTTTATCAGCAAATATCCAGGTAAGATATTAATGACTGTAAAATAATTTCAATTCAGATTTTCTATTAAATAAAGTTATTTGGATATTTCTGTGAGGAATATGGTCAAGGGATCAGAATGGCCTGTATAATTATTGTCATTTCTAAAGCCATTCTGCTAAAGCTAGCCTAATCCATTGGCCTTCGAGAGTTTGTGAAAGGGTCCCTTCTGAAAATCAAAATACTGAGAGTACTAATTTTTCCCACCACATAATTATTGTCCCACATGATGGAAGATGTCACTGGCTAATTTACAATACTAAAAAAAGACAGAAAATTTTAGACCTGGAAGAAATTAAATGTTCAATAATACTTAAGTAGAGCATTCTACGTTGTAATATATATGCAAATATAACTTCCAATAACAATAATAATTTTACCTTTTATTGAAATAATCACTGTATGAAATATAGATCAAAATATCTATGTTTACAAATGAGAATACAAGAAGCTCAGAAGGGGAACTGCTTTGTTCAGAGTCAAGCAATAGTAACTAACATCTAGATAACTCCTCACCCTACCATCCTTATTCTGAGGTGTTTCTGAGGATTCTGAGGCTAGGACTGAGAACAAGTGACACCAAAGAGATGGCCCTGAATAGTGATTTGATGTTCTGGTCTGGGTTCTGTCCTACCCCAACATGGCTCAGTGATCAGCATCAACTGAAAATACTGAACCCCCACTAAATTACCTAGCTACTCATTCAGACTTGCCTATTATTGCACTTGACTGATTACTGCAAAGAGAGCTTCTGGGCCTATCTTCGTAGAGAGCAATAGTATATATTTAATGAGAGATACCTAATTTCAAAATTGTGTCCCTACAAGCACTTATAACTTTTGTGTGACCTATGTTTATGTGGAGGGATTTGGGGACTTAATTCATGGTGGATTTTAAGTAAAAGATCACCCTGGAAAATAAGAATGAGTCCGGATAAAACACAGAGATAGAAAGCTGCTGGTTAGAATATCATAAGGCTAGAAAGTAAATGAGCTTCAAAACAATAAATTAAGATAACCAGGGACTTAGATGGACTCAAGAAAGTGCTTGCTACATGAGTTCAGAGTCTCAGTACTCATGAATTGCAAGGCACAATAGCATGTGTCCATAATCCCAGCCCTCGTGGGAGGATCCTGGGGCAGGCTGGCCAGCTTGTCTAGCCAATCTGTAAGGTCTAACTTTAATGAAATGCTCTGTCTCAGAAAATATGGAAGATAGAATCTCTAAGTGGAATACTCAGTAGCTCAAATAGATATGTCAGTCAAAGAAAATACTAAAACCAAAAAAAGCCATAATGCAAAATGTTCAGGAAATCTGGGACACCATGAAAAGACCTAACTTAAGAATAATAAAAATAGAAGAAGGAGAAGAATACCAGCTCAAAGGCACAGATAGTGTACTCAATAAAATCATATAAGAAAACTTTCCTAACTTGAGAAGGAAATGCCTGTAAAAATGCAAGAAGCTTACAGAAAGAACACCAAATAGATATGACTCCCAAAAAAGTAAGCACACCACATAATAATCAAGCCACAAAACATGCAGAACAAAGAAAAAATTTTAAGAGCTGCAAAGAAAAGGGCCAACATACCTATAAAGGCAGACCCATTAGAATAACACCTGACTATTCAATGGAAATGATGAAAGCTAGAAGGGCTTGGTCAGAAATTATACAGACACCAAAAGAGCATGGCTGTGAAACTAGAATACTATACCCTGCAAAATAATCAATCACCATAGATGGAGGAAACAAGATATTTCATGACAAAAATCGGACTGAAACAATATCTCTCTACCAATCCAGCACTACAGAAAGTGTTAGAGGGAAAACTCCAACCTAAGAACCCCATATATACCCATGAAACTACAGACAATCGATAACTCAACAGACGAATACTCCAGAGAAATGAAATACAAACAAGTTACCACCAAAAATAGCAGGAAATATCAATCAGTGGTCACTAATATCCCATAATATCAGTGGACTCAACTCTCTTACAAAACAATACACATTAATAAGATGGATACAACAACAGAAGCCATCCTTCTGTTGCCAACAAGAAACACAACTCAACTGCAAAGACAGACACAGGCTTAGAGTAAAGGGTTGGGAAAAGATTTTCCAGTCAAATGGTTCTAAGAAATAAGCTGGGGTTGCCATTCTAATATCTAACAAAGTAGACTTTAAGCTAAAAGCAATTAAAAGGAATGAAGACGGTCATTACTTATTCATCAAAGGAAAAATTGGTCAAGAGGAGATTTCAATCCTGAATATTTATGCCCCTAATATAAGGGCACCTACCTATGTAAAAGAAACACTGCTAAAGCTCAAATCCCACATCAATTCTCATATCCTAATAGTGGGAGACTTCAATACCCCACTTTCACCCTGGATAGGTCAACCAGACAGAGACTCAACAGAGAAATAAGGAGTCTAAAAGAGTTTATGATGCAAATGGATTTAATAGATATCTTCAGAAGCTTCCACCCAAATGCAAAGGAATATATATATTTCTCAGCTCCTCATGGAACTTTCTCCAAAATTGACCACATAATTGGTCATAAAGCAAATATCAACAAATACAAAAAATGAAAATAATCCTTGTAACATATCAGATCACCAGGGCCTAAAGTTAGAGTTCAACAACATCAATATTCAAAGAAAGCCTACAAACTGATGGAAACTATACATGACTCAGCTGAACCACCTCTGGGTCAAGGAAGAAATTAAGAAAGAAATCAAAGTCTTCCTAGAATTTAATGAAAATGAATCCACAACATATCCAAACTTGTGGGACACAATGAAAGCAGTCTTAAGAGGAAAATTCATAGCACTAGTTGCCTATATGAAAAACCTAGAGCTACCTCAAACTAGAGACTTAACAGCTCAGCTGAAAGCCTTAGAACAATTAGAAGCAAACTCACTTAGTAGGAGTAGACAGCAGTAAATATTCAAACTTAGAGCTGAAATCAATACAATTGAAACATAAAGAACAATAAAAAGAATCAATGCTTCTAAGGTTGGTTTTTTGAGAAAGTCAACAAGATAGATAATCCCTTATCCAAACTAATCAAAACTAGAGAGTGTCCAAATAAACAATATCAGAAATGAAAAGGGGGACATAACAAAGGACCCCCAGGAAATCCAGAGAATTATCAGATCATGCTTTGAAAATGTGTATTCCGCCCATCGATTCCAGTTCTGCTTCCAGTACTGGGTGCTGTCTGCAGAGTCCCTCTACACTCTGTGGTAGGGGCTGATAGAGTCTGCCTCTCACCATATCCACAGATGCTTCTGAGGGAATTTGCACAGCTACCCACCTCGATCTCAAACTGAGCAATCAGAAAACTACAGGAGTCCCTGAAGGACAGAATCAGACACCGCCCAGAGAGGTGACAGGAGGCACACAAACCCGAATGCCACAACTGACCAGAAGCCATCTAATCGTGAACCACTGAAGCCATGGGCAAACATCAGTGCAAAAAATTACATAATAATACAAAGAACAACATGGTAACTCCAGAAGAGAGTGGTGATCTTACAAATACAAGACTTGAGCTGAGGAATGAAGAGGAAACAGAAGGGAGCAACACCAAAAATTCCTTTTTGATGATCATTGAAGCTCTCAAAGAAGATATGAAAAATAACTTTAAAGAAATAGAAGAAAATACAAACAAAAAAAATGGAAGAGATGAACAAATCTATGAAAGAAACATGCCAGGAACTATAATCTGAAATAGAAGTAATAAAAAAAGGCACAAAATGAGGCAAAGGTGGAAATAGAAAACCTGAAGAAAAAAGCTGGAACCACAGATACAAGCATAACAAACAGAGTTCAAGAGAAGGAAGATAGAATCTCTGAAGTGGATGGCTCAGTAGCTCAAATAGATATATCAGTCAAAGAAAATAGTAAAACTAAAAAAGCCATAACTCAAAATGTTCAGGAAATCTGGGACACATGAAAAGACCTAATTTGAGAATAATAGGAATAGAAGAAGGAGAAGAATACCAGCTCAAAGACACAGATAATGTTTTTAATAAAATCATAGAAGAAAACTTCCCTAACCTGAAGAAGGAAATGCATTTAAAGACACAAGAAGATTACAGAACACCAAATAGATATGACCCCCCCCCAAAAAAAGTCAGTGCTCTACATTATAATTAAGCCACAAAACATACAGAACAAAGAAAAAATTTTAAGAGCTCCAAAAGAAAAGGGCCAACTCACATATAAAGGAAGACCCATCAGAATAACACCTGACTATTCAATGGAAATGATGAAAGCTAGAAGGGCCTGGTCAGAAGTTATACAGACGCTAAAACAGCATGGCTGCCAAACTAGAATACTATACCCTGCAAAATTATCAATCACCATAGATGGAGTAAAAAAGGTATTTCAGGAAAAAGTCAGACTCAAAGAATATCTATCTACCAATCCAGCACTACACAGAGTTTTAGAGGGATAATTCCAACTTAAGACCCCAGATACACCCATGAAATCACAAACAATCAATTCCACAGAAGAATTCCCGAGAGAAAGGAAATACAAACAAGTTACCACCAAAAATGGTAGGAAATCTGAATCAATGGTCACTAATTTCCCTTAATATCAATGGTCTCAACACTCCTATAAAACGTCACACACTATCAAGATGGATACAACAACAGAAGCCATCTTACTGTTGCCTACAAGAAACACACCTCAACTGCAAAGACAGATACTGGCTTAAAATAAAAAGTTGGGAAAAGATTTTCCAGTCAAACGGTCCTAAGAAACAAGCAGGGGTTGCAATACTAATATCTAACAAAGTAGACTTAAAGCTAAAAGCAGTTAAAAGGGAACAAGATGGTCACTACTTATTCATCACAGGAAAAATTGGTCAAGAGGAAATTTCAATCTTGAATATTTATGCCCCTAATATAAGGGCACTTACTTATGTAAGAGAAACACTGCTAAGCTCGAATACCACATCAATTCAATACCCCACTTTCAACCCTGGATAGATCAACCAGACAGAGTCTCAACAGAGAAATAAGGAGTCTAAAAGAGGTTATGATGCAAATGGATTTCATAGATATCTACAGAACCTTCCACCCAAACGCAAAGGAATATACATATTTCTCAGCTCCTCATGGAACTTTCTCCAAAATTGACCACATAATTGGTCATAAAGCAAATATCAACAGATACAAAAAAATGGAAATAATCCCTTGTAACATATCGGATGACCAGGGCCTAAAAGTTAGAGCTCAACAACATCAAAACCCAAAGAAAGCCTACCAACTCATGGAAACTAAACTTCATTCAGCTGAACCATCTCTGGGTCAAGGAAGAAATTAAGAAAGAAATCAAAGTCTTCCTAGAATTCAATGAAAATGAATCTACAACGTATCCAAACTTGTGGGACACAATGAAAGCAGTCTTAAGAGGAAAATTCATAGTGCTAGATGCCTATATGAAAAACCTAGAGAAATCCCACACTAGACACCTAACAGCACAGCTGAAAGCCTTAGAACAATTAGAAGCAAACTCACCTAGAAGGAGTGGACGGCAGGAAATAATCAAACTTAGAGCTGAAATCAATACAATTTGAACAAAAAGAACAATACAAAGAATCAATGAATCTAACTGTTGTTTTTTTGAGAAAGTTAACAAGATAGATAAGCCCTTAGCCAATCTAATCAAAAAACAGAGACAGAGTGTTCAAATCAACAAAATCAGAAATGAAAAGGGGGACATAACAACAGACTTCCAGGAAATCCAGAGAATTATCAGATCATATTTTGAAAATCTGTATTCCACAAAAATGGAAAACCTAGAAGAAATGGACAGTTTTCTGGACAGGTACCATCTACCAAAATTAAATGAAGAACAGATTAATTACCTAAACAGGCCTATAACCCTTAAGGAAATTGAAACTGTCATTAAAAGCCTCCCCAAAAATAAAAGCTCTAGTCAAGATGGTTGCAGTGCCGAATACTATCAGACATTCAAAGAAGAATTACTACTGTTACTCCTCAAACTATTTCACACAGTAGAAACTGAAGGAATATTGCCAAATTCGTTTTATGAGGCTAAAATTACCCTAATACCCAAGCCACTCAAAGACATAACAAAGAAGGAGAATTATGGATGAATTTCCTTCATGAATATTGATGGGAAAATTCTCAACAAAATTTTGGCGAACCATATACAACAATGTATAAAAGATATCATCCACCATGAACAAGTAGGCTTCATCCCAGAAATGCAGGGCTGATTTAACATACGAAAAACTGTAAATGTAATCCATCATATAAACAAACTAAAGGAACAAAACGACATGATCATATCCTTAGATGCGGAAAAAGCCTTTGACAAAATACAACACTCCTTTATGATTGAAGCCCTGAAGAGATCAGGAATAAAGGGAGAATACCTAAATATAATAAAGGCGATTTACAAGAAGCCTACAGCCAGTATCAAACTTAATGGAGAAAAACTCAAAGCAATCCCACTAAAGTCAGGAACTAGACAAGGATGTCCTCTCTCCCCTTATCTATTCAATACAGTTCTCGAAGTTTTAGCTAAAGCAATAAGGGAATGAAAAGAGATTAAGGGGATACAAATTGGAAAAGAAGAAGTGAAACTATCTCTATTTGCAGATGATATGATTGTATTCATAAGTGACCCACAAAATTCTTCCAAAGAACTGCTGCAGCTGATAAACACCTTCAACAATGTAGCAGGATACAAGATTAATTCAAAGAAATCATTAGCCCTTCTATACACTAAAGATAGAAGAGCTGAAAAAGAAATAAGGGAAACATTACCCTTCATAATAACTGCAAATAGTATTAAATACCTTGGAGTAACTATAATCAAAGAAGTAAGGGACCTATTTGACAAAAATTTTAAATCACTGAAGAAAGAAATTGAAGAGGATATCAAAAAATGGAAAGCTCTCCCATGTTCCTGGACTGGTAGGACCAACATAGTAAAAATGGCAATTCTACCAAAGGCAATCTACAGATTCAATGCACTGCCCATCAAAATCCCAACACAATATTTTTTGGACCTTGAAAGAACAATACTCAATTTCATTTGGAATAACAGCAAGCCAGGATTGCCAAAAGAATTTTACTCAACAAAAGAACCTCAGGAGGTATCACTATCCCTGACTTCAAGATATACTATAGAGCTACAGTAATAAAAAACAGCCTGGTACTGGCATTAAAACAGACTTGTGGACCAATGGAATAGAATTGAGGATCCAGACATTAACCCAAAAACCTATGAACACCTGATCTTTGACAAGAGGTCCAAAACATTCAATGGAAAAAGGATAGTATATTTAACAAATGGTGTTGGTATAGCTGGATGGAAGTGTGTAGAAAAATGCAAATAGACCCCAGCCTGTCACCCTGCACAAAACTCAAATCCAAGTGGATCAAAGACCTCAACTTAAACCCAGCCACTTTGAACTTGATAGAAAAGAAAAAGTTGGAAATCACTTCTACAAATTGGCACAGGCGACCACTTCCTAAATATAATACCAGTGGCACAGACATTAAAATCAACAACCAATAAGTGGGATCTCCTGAAGCTAAGAAGCTTCCTTAAAGCCAAGGACACTTTCAATAGGACAAAACGACAGCCTACAGAGTGGGAAAAGATTTTCACCAACCCTACAAGTGATAGAAGACTGATCTCTAAGATATATAAAGAACTCAAGAATCTAGAGCCCCAAACCTTGAATAACCCAATCAAAATATGAGGCACAGATCTGAAAAGGGAATTCTCACCAGAGGAACTACGGATGGTTGAAAGACACCTGAAAAGGTGCTCTTCATCATTAGCCATCAGAGAAATGCAAATTAAAACAACTTTGAGATACCACCTAACACCTGTTATATTGGCTAAGATAAAAGGCACAGATGACAGCCTATGCTGGAGAGGATACAAAGCAAGGGGAACACTCCTCCATTGTTGGTGGGAGTGTATAAGCTTGTTCAGCCACTTTGGAATGCAATATGGTGGTTTCTCAGAAAATTAAGAACCAATCTCCCCAAGGACCCAGCAATACCACTTCTGGGTGTATATCCTAAAGAGGCACAATCACACTCCAAAGGTATTAGCTCAACTATGTTCATAGCTGCATTAGTTGTAATAGCAAGAACCTAGAAACAACCTAGATGTCCCTCAACTGAAGAATGGATTAACAAACTGTGGTACATCTACACAATGGAATACTACTCAGCAGTAAGAAAAAATGATATCCTAAAATTCACAGGCAAATGGATGGATTTGGAGAATATCCTCCTGAGTGAGGTATCACAATCTCAAAAAGATAAGCAGGGGATGTACTCACTCATTAGTGGTCTCTAAACAAGAAAAAAATCCAAGCATGCCCAAGCTGCAAACCGCAACCACTGAACAGCTTGGGATCAGAGACAACCTGGACTGACCCCTGGGATCCCACTCCAACTATAGGAACACCTGATTCACTCTTGAGGGAGGGGGCACAAAATTGGATTTGCCAGGAGTGGAGAGTGATCCAAACATTATTGGGTCAGTGGGACCATAGGACTGTCTGTTCCCTGCCCAGGGAGGGGATGAGGAGTTGTGGAGAAGAAAAAATGACCTGATGTGGGGGGAGGGGGAAGGGACCTTGAATAAGGATATACAGGGATTGAAAAAAAATTTCAGAGGGAAAGCTGCACACAAAGTAAATATATGTTTAGCAATCTTATTTGCATTATCACCCTTGAAAAGTCATGCTTACCATTTTTTTCTTCCTTATAGTTATTGTTAACATCTCAGCATTTTAAATTATTTTTACTGTTTTTCTTGATAAATACTAAATAAATTAATAAATAAAAAGAAAATCTCTATTCCACAAAAATGGAAAACCTAGAAGAAATGGAAAACTTTCTGGACAGGTATCATCTACCAAAACTAAATGAAGATCAGATTCATTACCTAAACAGGCCTATAACCCTTAAGGGAATTGAAGGTGTTATTAAAAGCCTCCCCAAAAATAAAAGCCCTGATCCAGATTGATTCAGTGCCGAATTCTATCAGACATTTAAAGAAGAATTTTTAACATTACTCCTCAAACTACTTCACACAGTAGAAACTGAAGGAATATTGCCAAATTCCTTTTATGAGGCCACAATTACCCTAATAGCCAAGCCACTCAAAGACACAACAAAGAACTACAGACCAATTTCCCTCATGAATATTGATGCTAAAATTTTCAGCAAAAGTTTAGCAAACCATATACAACAATATATAAAAAATATCATCCAACAAAACCAAGTAGGCTTCATCCCAGAAATGCAAGCTGGTTTAGCATACAAAAAACCATAAACGTTATCCTTCATATAAACAAACTAAAGGAACATAACCAAATGATCATATCCTTAGATGCTGAAAAAGCCTTTTACAAAATCCAACACTCCTTTATGATTAAAGACCTGGACAGATCAGGAATAATAATTTATTATTATTATGCAGGATGACAGGTTTGAATCTATTTGCATATTTCTACACACTATCATCCAGCTATGCCAACACCATTTGTTAAATATACTATCCTTTTCCCATTGAATATTTTGAGTATTCAGGGAGAATACCTAAATATAATAAAGGCGATTTACAAGAAGCCGACAGCCAGTATCAAACTTAATGGAGAAAAACTCAAAGCAATCCCACTAAAATCCGGAACTGGACAAGGATTTCCTCTCTACCTTTATCTATTCAAGATAGTTCTTGAAGTTTTAGCTAAAGCATTAAGAGAACGAAAGGAGATTAAGGGGATACAAATTGGAAAAGAAGAAGTAAACTATCTCTATTTGCAGATGATATGATTGTATACATAAGTGACCCAAGGAACTTCTACAGCTGGAAAACACTTTCAGCAATGTAGCAGAATATAAGATTAACTCAAAGAAATCAGTAGCCCTCCTATACACTAAAGATAAAAGAACTAAAAAAGAAATAAGGGAAACATCACTCATTACAATAGCTGCAAACAGAATTAAATACCTTGGAGTAACTTTAACCAAAGAAGTAAAATACTTATTTGACAAAAATTTTAAATCACTAATGAAAGAAATTGAAGAGGATATCAGAAAATGGAAAGCTCTCCCATGTTCCTGGATAGGTAGGATAAACGTAGTAAAAATGGCAATTCTACCAAAAGCAATCTACCGATTCAATGCACTGCCCATCAAAATCATAGCACAATATTTTTTGGACCTTGAAAGAACAATACTCAATTTCATTTGGAATAACAGGAAGCCAGGATTGCCAAAACAATTTTGCTGAACAGAAGAACCTCAGGAGGCATCACCAACCCTGACTTCAAGTTATACTACAGAGCTATAGTAATAAAAACAGCCTAGTACTGGCATAAAAACAAACTTGTGGACCAATGGAATAGTATTGAGGATCTGGACATTAACCGAAAAACGTATGAACACTTGATCTTCAACAAAGATGCCCAAAATATTCAATGGAAAAAGGATAGTATATTTAACAAATGGTGTTGGCATAGCTGGATGATAGTGTGTAGAAATATGCAAATAGATCCAAGCCTGTCACCTTGCACAAAACTCAAATCCAAGTGAATCAAAGTCCTCAACATAAACCCAGCCACTTTAAACTTGATAGAAAAGAAAGTGGGAAATACTCTCCAATAAACTGGCACAGGCGACCACTTTCTAAATATAACACCAGTGGCACAGACACTAAAATCAACAATCAATAAGTGGGATCTTCTTAAGCTAAGAAGCTTCCTTAAAGCCAAGGACACCGTCAATAGGACAAAACAACAGCCTACAGAGTGGGAAAAGATTTTAAACAGCCCTACAAGTGATAGAGGACTGATCTCTAAGATACATAAAGAACTCAAGAATCTAGAGCCCCCAACCTTGATTAACACAATCAAAAAATGGGTTTCAAATCTAAAAATGGAATTCTCAGCAGAAGAATTACAAATGGCTGAAAGGCACCTGAAAATGTGATCATCATCTTTTGCCATCAGAGAAATGCAAATCAAAACAACTTTGAGATACCACCTTACACCTGTCAGATTGGCTAAGTAAAAGACACAGATGACAGCCTATGTTGGAGAGGATGTGAAGCAAGGGGAACACTCTTCCATTGTTGGTGGGAGTGTAAGCTTGTTCAGTCAATTTGGAATGCAGTATGGCAGTTTCTCAGAAAATTGAGAATCAATCTCCCCAAGGACCCAGCAATACCTGTTCTGGGTGTATACCCTAATGATGCACAGTCATACTCCAAAGGTATTAGTTCAACTATGTTCATAGCAGTGTTATTTGTATTCGCAAGAACCTGGAAACAACCTAGATGCCCCTCAATTGAAAAATGGATTAAGAAACTGTGGTTCATCTACACAATGGAGTACTACTCTGCAGTAAGAAGTAATGATATACTGAAATTTGCAGGTAAATGGATGGATTTGAAGAATATCCTCCTGAGCGAGTTATCACAAACCCAGAAAAATAAGCAGGAGATGTACTCACTCATTAGTGGACTCCAAACAAACAAACAAGAAAAAAATCAAAGCATGCCCAAACTGCAAACCGCAGCCACTGAACAGCTGGGGATCAGAAACACCTTGGACTGACTCCTTAGATTCCATTCCCCCTAGAGGATCACCTGACTCAGTCTTGAGGTTGGAGGGAGAAAACTGGATCTGCCAGGAGTGGAGGCTGGACTAAGCAATATTGGGACAGTGGGATCTTGGGACCACCTGCCCAGGGGGGATGGGGAGTTGTGGAGAAGAGACAATGACCTGATGTGGTGGGAGGAGGAAGGAACCTTGAATAAGGATATATAAGGATAGAAAGTGTGACTTCTTTGTTCATAATAATAAAAAAACTTAAAATCATTTCTGTATTGTTTTTTAATATATCATGGATCTTTCTCTATCCTTTTTCATAAATTTCCAAAGAATTGCTTCTTAATTAGTCCCATATCTTAATGCTTTCTGGGTAGTTTCTAGCATTCTATGTGTATTTCATATTGTGTGCTGTAGTGAAAAGTTGTCTACAGAAAGGTTACATACTGGTATGTAAATGTTTACAATCTGCTCTGTACTCACCAATATTGTCAAGATGAAGCAATGTTTATCTTTGTGAGTTCTCCAAAGGTTTATATGATTATTTAAATTTAAAATTTTTCCCTTATCCATATGATATAATTCAACAACCACCCAAATATATTAGATTTTAGTTTTTTGAGTATAAGAATAAAATATGTAAAGTCAGAAAAAATGTATTTTTACTGTTATAAACTTTTGTTCTCCAAAAAATTGCTACAAGAGCTTAATAACTTTTTAAGAACAGAGTACACTTGGTATTTAAATATCATTGCTTTAAAATCACAAAGTAATTACTGTTTCCTTGATTTTAACTGGTTTCTATACAGTTTTTAGTATAGAATTTAACACACTTTTTCCTAACCCTAACCATATCAGGAAAGAGAAAGAGAAAACTGGAAGAATAGCAAGACAAAAAACTCACAAAATCCATCTCCAGCGATGTAATTACTCCAGCAAATCTGTTGCCCTAGAAATTACAAACTATCAGCAAAGAGCATATCAGCTGGGTACCAAATCTTAAGTACATGAGCTATTGTACATTGGGGTACATTTCTTATTCAAATCAATACAGACAACAATATTTTAGGAATATTTTTAGACATATTTAATTATGCCACAAATAATGATTCAGGTATTTTTTTTAAACAGAGTCAAAAAAAGCAAGCAAAGCAAAATTCAAAATTCTTTGGACATTTCTTAATAAAACTAAAAAAGTTACATAGAGAAATAAGTGACGTTTTTAATACTAAATTAAAAATTAAGTAAATGTGTGAGTTTTAAAATCTTTTCTTTAACAAGTTTTTCAAGGAATCCATGACTTGCTTGTTTCTCAGGCTATAAATAATTGGATTTAACACAGGAATTATGATTGTATATAGCACGGAGTCTATGATACTCTGATCATCTGCTTCTTGAGATGGAGGAAGAACATACATGAAAAGAAGAGGTCCATAGTATAAAGACACAGATAAAAGATGGGCACCACAGGTTGAGAAAGCCTTCCTTAAGCCTCGGACAGACTTCCTTTGCAAAACTGTAAATAGCACAAGTGTATATGAGACAAGAATTATCACAATGGTTGAAGCTTGAATTAATCCAGCCAAAACAAATACTAGTTGAAAGTTAAGAGTAGAATCAGTGCAAGAAATCTTTAGCAATGGAATAATATCACAGTAAAAATGATGTACTATATTGGAATTGCAGAAGGTTAATAGAAATAAAAATCCCTCATGTATTGAGGCATGAAGAATGCCACCTACAAAAGACAGGACTAATAGACATATGCATAATCTATTAGTCATAATCATTGGATAAAGTAAGGGTTTGCATATGGCTACATAGCGGTCATAAGCCATAGCTGCCAACAAGAAACATTCTGCAGTAACAAAGACCGCAAAAGAAAAGAACTGTATCATACATTCAGAGAAGGAAATCATCTTACTCATTTGTAAAAAGTTAAGTAACATCTTTGGTGTCACTGTAGATGATAGACAAGCATCCACAAAGGCCAGGTGACTAAGGAAAAAGTACATAGGGATGTGTAAGTGGGCGTCATTCCAGATAATAATGATTAAACCAAGATTTCCTGTAATAGTGATGAGATAGATCACCAGGAACAACAAGAAAAGGTGCACTTGTAAACCTGAAGAGCCTGTGAGTCCTGTTAGGACAAACTGTGTCAGCAGGGTTGAATTTTTCATTTTTGAGTCCTCACTGGATATCCCCTGAAATAAAACACACAATAAAGGATGTTCACCAGGACTTAAAAATCAATTATCAGAAGAGTACATGTCATATGCAATAATAACCGTATCAATATAGCATTTAATTCTATTTCCTATTACTTATTTCCATGTTTGGTTAAATTGTATTTCCTATTACTTATTACCATGTTTGAGTAAATTAAAATAATATACAAATATTTTAATTATGAAATATAATAAAATAACATGATTTTTAAAAAATGTTTCTCATATAATTAAAATGTAGGTAAAATGGACAGTTAACATGTGAAATGACATTATGAGTGATAATTAGAATAAAAGATAAAGTTCTAAAATTTGTGTGGACCATGCATCTGACTACTCAAAAATAATTATGTGAAAGCAGCTTTCTTAAAAGGGAAGCATGTCACCTACATTATTAATTTCTGACCCATTTCTACTTCATAGATCTTAACTACAAACCAAGGTATATTACAGATTTGTCCACTAATGCCACACAACTTATATATTTTGTTATGTAGAGATAAAAATTAAAACACATAAACAAAATGCCTTCAAGTGTATGTGTGGAAAATCTTGCCCCATACCCACTATTATTTTCAGAGCAATATTTTGCAAGAATAATAATTGCCTTTTTCTGAGAAAAGCTGAGATGTGGTATTTCCTCTAGAATTACTTTCTTGATTCCTTAAGCCTTTTCATGTCACCCAAATGCATTCTGACAATTTCTGTCAGAGGCTCAAGTTAGAATCAAAAAATAGATAAAAAGAAATCCCCCGGCTAGTGTTATACATACTTATGATTCCCTCACTCATATGATGTAGTATGAAAATCATGCCTGGGACATGTGATAAAACAGTGTGTCAAACACTTATTTTAAAAAATTTAGAAAAGCATACTAAGGAATGTTCAACTAGAGAGTTGTGACCCTAAAGACAAAACAGATATTAAGAATTACCAAACACAAATATACTATCCAGTACCAATGTTCCAGGATGGTAAGCAATAGAGATAGCTGATTGCTGAATATGACACTTACAGACTTTGCTAAGAATGGTTTCCTGAATGTGACAGAGGTTATGTCAATGAGTTACAGAAAGGAAGTGACAGTAGGAATTCCACAGTGAAGTATGATACTCTGGAAAAGCAAAAGATCATGGGAATATGGAAAATTTTCATTCATTCAAAATTGCAATGTGTTATCTGTGGAACATGTTTGATAAATACATCAAAAGGGAAAAATAAGAATAGTCAAGAAGAGAAAAAGTACAGAAAAAGAGACCTTATGAAGCAAAAAACAGTGAATAAAAAGTAGGAAAAGGAGTAGAGTGTCAGAAAACATACAATGAACCAAGTATGAAGTCATAAGATAGGGATACCAGAGAAAGAATGGAAAGCAATTGAGGGGCAGGTTTCCACACTCAGGTTGAATGTCTGTCTGTCTTCTCCCTGCTGGTCAATGATCACTTGATTACAACCATTTTTGAGTGTTTATTATTTCCTTTCTGAAAAAAAAGCCAAAATTCATTTTCCTATAAATCTGTGTTTGCAAAAGTTATTGTTTTTAAATTCAATATAGCATTTTTTTTGTACTGTGGGAACATGTGTACATTTTCTAATGATAGTTCCTTGCATATTTAAAGCTTACATCATGTTTGTTATGACTGAAGTTAGAACTAATTTTCTGCAGCTACTATTATAGTTTTACTGATATAATTTTCATCTGTATTAGTTTAGTGTTTCCTGCCAGATTTAACATGGTGACAAACATTTAATACTTATGTAAGTTATACGTAGAATCTCCATATTTTCAATGTTAAATAAATTATTCTATAAAATGTATTTTACAGGTAATTACAAATATTCAAGCTTATACATGAACATGTATGACTTAATAAAACATATATCCTTTATACTATCTTTCCCCCACAAGTGCATTTTTCTTTACTAATATGTGTATGTATATATTTAAATAATCTCAAAAGGATATGTCAATAAGAGAAATTAATATTTATCTAATCAGCCTTAAGGATTTTAAGCAGAAAAACTATTAAATGGAATAATCATTTTTTTCTTTTTATTATTATTACAGTAATGAACAAAGAAGTCATACTTCCCATCCTGTATATCTTCATTCAAGGTCCTTTCCCCCTCCCAACACATCAGGTCATTCTCTCTTCTCCACAACTCCCACCCACCCCCAGGCAGGCAGCAGGTTGTTCCAAGGTCCCACTGTCCCAGTATTGCTTAGTTCAGTCTACATTCCTGGCAGATCCAGTTTTCTGCCCTCAACCTCAAGACTGAGTCAAGTGTTCCTCTATGGGGACTGGGATCCAAGAAGTCAGTCCAACATGTTTCTGATCCCAATCTGTTCATTGATTTTGCAAGTTTGCAGCTTGGGCATGCTTTGCTTTTTTCTTGTTTGTTTGTTTGTTTAGAGTCCACCAAATGAGTGAGTACATACCCTGCTTATCTTTCGGGGTTTGTGATACCTCACTCAGGAGGATATTCTCCAAATCCATCCATTTGCCTGCAAATTTTATAATATCATTCTTCCTTACTGCTGAGTAGTACACAATTGTGAGAAGAAATTCATATATAAAAATAGCTGCTATTTAGGTCTTTAAAAATCAATATTTTAATTTTACATAACTAAATTTATTGTTAAATATATAGTTAAACATTACAAAGAAACCTAAGAATTGTTAAGCTATATTTTTATGCTTTTTTCAGTTTGTCAATGTGTTTGCATTTCCATCTTTTCATAACAAAATCTAAGTTGTTTGGAATTGAGTGAATAAATCTATAAGACAAACGTATCTGTACTCAAGGTCAATGAGGTAGAAAATGGGTCAGAAATTAATATTATGACATATATCTCCAAAAAAATTCTTTCATATAGTTTCTTCACAATCTTTTTGTATAGTCAGGTGCATGTTTCACACAGTGTTCTCAACTATACTTAGCATATCAATATTCTACTGATGATGTTTATTTTATGTTATACCAAGCAGAAATCTGATAAGATAAATATAAAACAACAGTAATTTACCCAGCCTTTATCTTTTCAGAAAACTGATACATATTATTGGAGAAATTATTTCCATCTTACCCATATGGTGAGATGTGTTGCCGAGGTCTGTAGGAGCTGTTGGGATTTCTAAAGCAGCAAAGACTCAGCAGTGCAGGGATGTGGGGAGAATGGCAGCAATGATTAAGGCAGAGGTTTCCTTAGGAGCTTTTATTCCTTAAGCACAGAAAACATGCTGTCAATATATTTACTGTTGTGTTGAGGTCAAAGAACTGTAGCCCTAAGTGGAGAATGGAAATTCTCACCTGATATCACAAGAGTTCCCTGAGGACAAAGGGCAGTTATTGTGCAGGGCAATGTGGATTGGACACAGGAGAGGAGTCCAAATCACTCCATGGGGCATTACAAATTATTACATTGCAAATATCAACTCACAGTATCAAAGTCTAGCTGAAAATATTGGAGTAATATGTTACAGTACTATTTCTGATCAGAAGTGATACTTCTGGCAGGTTTAGGCAAACAATTGTTTTACAGAGAAAATTTGATAATATGGAAATGTCTTCTAGTGGGCAGAAAACTTCTCAGCTCCTATTTAGCTTGTCTTGAGAGTCACGGATCATAGAAATCATGATGATCCCCAAAGCTGCCTTGATCTTTCAGGTTTGGGGCTGGCAAATTCAAAGGATGAACATCAGCGTCCAAAGAGGTTGCTGCAGAAAAAAAAGTTTATTATTGTATATTTGTCATCAAAAACTCAAGAGGAAAGTGAGGGAAAAATAAAAAGAGAGAAAAATCAGAGAGGAAGTCAATGAAAGAAGAAAGAGAGAAAAAAAAGAAGAGCATGATGGATGGGAAGAAGGGCATGATGGATGGGAAGGACAAGAGGGAAGGGGAGAGGCACAGAGACAAGGGCAGAGACAGAGACAGAGCAGAGCCATCTTCCAAGCAGAAAGATAACATACTGCATTCAACCCTTCCTAGAGTCAAGAAGGTACAGAAGCCACTGAAGTTGTATTGAATATAGAAATAAGATTGTCCTCACTGTTTCTTGTTACACTGCAGCATTTGAAAAGTTATAGAAATGCCTCTGCATTTGTGTAAAACTCAGAAAAAATTGTAAAACAAGCCTATCCTGCTTTGCAAGTTGTTGTGATCCTGTGACTCAGCAACTTCTTGTTACTACTAGAGCCAACAGCTGAAGGAGGCACTGTTCGAGGTTCTTGACAAGTATATGTAAATAAATTACAGTCTAGGTCCTTAGAACTTTGAAGCAAATCCTTAAAATCCTTCATAGAAATGCTCAGCTTTTGATAAATATCACCTTCACTCATAATGGGCCTTCACAGAGCCTACATGTACAAAGCCAAGCAGGTGACCATGCGACATGAGTCCACTCATAAATCAGGTGTTATCTGACATACAAGACTTAGGTGCACATCATAATAAGGTGTCAAATTTGGGCTAAGGGATATTCCAGTTACTTGTAAGTATTATTTATCTAAATAACTGCCAGTATTTCCATAAGAGACTGCAAACATTTTGAGGCAGTTGTGAATAGTATTGCTCTCATGATTGAAATTTATCTCTTGGTTCATAGAGACATTATTATTTTTACATCATATTTAATAAATAAAAATTATTATTAAGTTGAGTTATGCTATTATGGAGTGATTAGACTCCTGCTAGACACATAGGCTAGCAAAAAAAATTGGCCAATACCAGGAATGTGTTTCACTTATTGTAGTTGTTAATCAGTGAGATCCCATAAGTGCATAAAGATCACAGCTTACTGCCATAGCTCCTGGATAGCATCAAAACATGATGGTAAGACCCTACTGCTAAAAACACCACATGTTTGAATCACAGAAAATGGAGAAATCAAACTGGTACTCATCTGGAAGCTTCATATCTTCTGACTAGCTTTCATAGGGCTAAAAACTGTGACATATGCTACCGTAGGAAAGAAATAATTATTGCTTGATCAGTTTACCTTTGGAATTACAACTATAACCAACCTAGCACAATGTACACACTTAGGCAGTAGTGGCATGAATCTTTTTTTAAATTGTTTTAAGAAACTATCCCTATGTTGAAACTCATCCTTGGTCTTATCATTATGTACCAAGTATCTATAGTAAAAGATATCATGTGCCCTAGGTAGAGAATCTACTATGATTATTTTCCTAAATATATATTATACTAAATGGAGTCTTAGTGACTCATCTTTATACTCAGAGTTTATTGTGTTTCTTATTTATCAGCAGAGAAATTTCTGTTTACAGTTGAAGGCAATTGTCACACACCTACAACTGAATAAGGTAAAGAGAATAAGGGAATATAGATTTTCCACCATAAGTGGGACTTGTTATCTCTCAGTTCTAGGCGATCATTTCAGGAAAGCAAATGGAAAGATTAAAAAGTCAGAGATGGTGGATGGCTTCTAGGTAACAATCTTTTATGAACATAAAATGCTGCACATGTGAACTCATAGCAGTATAGATATTTCTTTTCTGAGGTTTTAGATGATTCTAATAGAGATTACAAGATTTTCTCTAATCTCTGAACCTGAATTCCAAGTTAAAGATATTAATAATATTAATTAAAATGTGTTTTTATCATTCAATATCCAAGAACAAATGGTTTCTTGCTATATTTTCAAATAATCTACATACAAACAGCCACATCTAATTATAAGAATTACATCCTTTTATCAGTCGATGATGCTATTAAATGCCATGAAGACTAAAGATGAGTTGATTGGAAGCCCCTACCCCAAGCCAATTGTCTTTCTCAATTCATTATATAAATAAAGAAGCAAAGCATGTATATTTTTTGTTGATTATTTATTTCATTTTCCCAAACCTGTCTTTCTTGTCAACAAATCACCATGCTGTGTTTTACAAAAGATGAAAAATGTAATAGTACTTTAAATTATAATATTAATAAATTTGTAGCCAAAATTATGTATTACACATGGTCAAAGTAATCCAAGAACAATAAATAAGCCTTTAAAGGCTTTACATTAGTATTGTTATCTGAGATTATACCAAATGCTACAACAATTCATAAATTTTGTTATTTATTTTAAAATGTATTCAATTTCAGTTGTAAATTGGACGTCTCTGTTTATGAATGTTTTTAAAAAGGTCATATATAAATCCACTCATAAAAAGAAAGGCTTTATGTGGTTCATAATTTAGAAGTTTTAATGTGTTATTAGTTGACCCATTCATTTGAGACTTGGCATTATCGTACAATTGCATTATGGAAAAAAATATTTATTTCAGGACAAAAAGAGAGAAAAAGATGGGATCAGAGTCTCTCAATCTTCTTCAACGATTTATCTATTGACAACATCCTCATAAGCCATATGTTGAAGTTTGAAAAACCTTTCCATAGTCCAAAATGGCAGAACCTGGCTTTAAGTTCCTTAAAAGGTCTGGACTAATGCAAGGGTGAAAAAACAGGGATGTGGAAAAACAATATTTTTTTTTCCTTCTTTATTTTGTATTTATCAAAAAAAACACAGTAAAAAGAATTTAAAATGTGGAAGAGTTAACAATAACTATACAGAGGATAAGAATGATAAGCATGGCTTATCAAGGGAAGAAATACAAATAAGATTGCTACACCTATATTTTCTTTGTGTTCATCTTTCCCTCTGAGTTTTTTTTCCATCCCTGTATATCCTTATTCAAGGTCTCACAATATGTTTTAATATATCTGGAAACACAATTGTGCACAGAGTAGAGCTCACATCATAGATAAACTATGAATTCTTACAAACACATGCATATATACATGTACACCTTTACATCTCTGTCTTATAAGATACTAGTAATAATATTCTACTAACATTTATCCAAGAAATATTTAGTCTTAAAACCCCAAGGTAAAAAGAGAGTATCAATAGAATGTACAAATAAGTTTGCAGTGCATATACATTAGTGGAGTAGTATCCAAAGTAGATTTTCAATAGCCAACTTCGGTGTATGGAGAAGAAACACAAGTAGAGCTAAAGATAGTTCACTTGCTTGTATTAGTAGGTTAAAATTCTAGCTCCATGTTCACTGAAAACTCTTTCAAGATAATATGTTGAAGGATGATTAATCAGAACACTTGACATCCTCTGGCCTCTGGACAAGCTGCATAATCAAATTTAACTATTCTCACCTAAGTATGCATATGTCACAAGCAAACACATATGAAACAACAAAATTCTAGGTTATGCTTGTTTTTAAAATATTTTGAATAATAAATAAAATACAAACATATTAAGCCTGCACAATATTATGATATTTTAATAAGAATAGAGCAGTTAAAATAAGACCTAAGCATTTCTCTTTAAAATTTTTTTCCAGTGAATTTTTTACTTGCTTATTTCTCAAACTGTAGATAATTGGATTCAGTATAGGAGTTATGAGAGTTTGAAATACAGAATCCATCATGTCATTGTCATATACTTGTGGAGATGCAGGACGCACATACATGAAAAGCAGAGAGCCATAATTCAAAGACACAGACAAGAGGTGGACTCCACAGGTGGAGAAGGCTTTCTTAATGCCTTTGACAGATTTCTGATTTAAGATTGAAAAGAGAACAAGTGTATATGAGACAAGAATAGCTGAAATAGTGAATACTTGAATAGAGCCAGAAAAAAAAAAAAAGCATTAGGTAATTGAGAGAAGGGTCTGTACAGGAAATCTTTAACAGTGGCATGATATCACAATAAAAATGATGTATTATGTTAGAATTACAGAATGTTAGTCTTAATAAAAAGCCTTCATGAATTAAAGCATGAATAAATCCACCTACAAAGGACAATATTAACAGACATATACAGAGTCTATTGGTCATGATCACTGGGTCGAGTAAAGGTTTGCATATGTCTATATAGCGATCATAAGCCATTGCTGCCAAGAGGAAACATTCTGTGGTTGCACTGATTACAAATGAAAAAAACTGTATCATGCATTCCAAGAGAGAGATCAGTTTAGTCTTAGCAAAAAAGTCTAGTAGCATCTTTGGTGTCACTGTGGATGATAACCAAGTATCCACAAGTGCTATACTCCCTAGAAATAGGTACATTGGGATGTGAAGGCAAGGGTCATTCCAGATGAGAGTTATCAGACCAACGTTCCCCATAATGGTGATGAGATAGATCATCAAGAACAGCAGGAACAGGGGGACTTTCCACTGTGGCAGATGAGTGAGTCCTGTGAGAACAAATTGTGCCAGCAGTGTTGTATTCTCTGTTCTGATGTCCTTGCTAGATATCCCTAAAATAAAAGGCATTGAAAGTCACAGAGTTCATGAATGTTTGTAAAGTAAAATGAGGTAGCAGAATTTAAAACACAACTATTTACTAACAAGAATAACAACCAAATTCCATTCAATATCACTATATAAGATAAAAAACTTTCCTTTAAAATAATTATTTCAATAAAAATTATGAATAAATTAACATATTCGAGGAAAAGATACCTTTCAAAGTTGTGTAAAAGTTTACAGAATTACAAATTGATTTTGTGTGAAAATTTTTGTGTTACATATTTATAACCATGGGAAAAGATGTTTAAGCACCTATATTGTACAGTGATTTCAGCAGTAGGATCATAGTAATTTAAATACTCTAATTTAGTAAATTGAAACATGACAATACATAGTGTCCTAAAATTTTTTATACAGAGTAGATAAAAATCAATTTCTAGTAGAAGAAACAGAAGTTAGTAGAACTTCAATGTATCAAGAGGCTCCTGTGTACAGCAGAATTTCCTGAGAACATTTATTCAAATCATAGATCATAAGATTTAGCATTAAGTTAACATAGGGGTTTATAAATAAGAACCTCATGGCTAAGTTTTATAAAAATTTCCAATAATATTCAACCCAAATGAAGTTATTGAAACATATGACTGAATATTGCCCATGCTAGGATCACAGAGATAAAGAAAAGGATTTGTAATATGAGTGACTATTATACAGTGGCACTCACAGGTGAAGTTGATGTTCAATAGAATAAAAATATCACTTGTTGACTATGGATATTGTCTTTTCAAATTAGTTTGAACTATTATGATACATTAGTCATTATCACTGAACATGAAAGATACACACTTGGTAATATTTTTTGACTGTAAGTTTAACACTAGAGACAATGTATGACTATTTAACTCTTCCTTTTATGTCCAGATTTTTCAAACTTATTATTCTAATACCACTAGTCATTTCAAGAGCTCAGGTTACTTTAAAGAAAATCAAAAGAAAGGCAAGTATTGATGTTAACCAGAACTGATCTAGGTATCTGAGGGATGTGGTTTAAATGGGTAGAAAGCTTGGATTGTAACAGACAAATATAGCTCCAGAAGGAAAAGTAAAGAATGTTTGGGAGTAAACAAACTCCCTTGGTTTTGAAACTAAAAAAGATTTAATGGCTTGGAGAAAATAGTTTTTTGCATGTAATCAAAAAGTAGCAGGAAATGATGGGAAACAAATGGCCACACAGTGAATATTTGAGAAGTGCAGGGGATAGCCGATGTTTGTTTTATGTTCCTTAACTACTATTGTCTTGTTCCCACAGAATATTGAAGGAAAATCATTTAAGCAAAGCACTAAAAATGAGAGGCGAGATAAGGAAAGCACTAAACGGAGAAAAAGGACACCAACATTAAATGTAAAGTGGGTGTATGAAAAAACAATAAGACGGAGATGCAAATCAGGCAGTGCTTGCTAAGACAGATTTATGAAGGAAAAGAAAAAGAAAGAATAGAACATTTCAAAGAACTTTTAAAAAAACTATAAATTATAGGTTTTAAAACTTATAATCTAAAAAATCTAAAAATCAATATATTAAAGAACTTACAAAAACCTAGAATGCTTCTTTTTTGTTACATATACTCCTAAATACATGGAACTGTTTGGAGAGAGGAAAAGAAGAGAAAATTATATAAATAAAATCTTCCAAAATTAATAGGTAATAAAAGCCTATTTAAATTTGCACTTGAAACATACTTTAAAAAAAGAGCAAGTTCCTGATGATCAGTTTACCAAGTTTGTCTTAAATTTCTTGTTTATTATATGTTGTGGATCTCAAAAATCATTTTCCCTTTATAAGTATAATTTTTTCTATAGAATATACACTTTAAAACAGTTAATTTGACTTTCTTAATTTTTGCTGTTGATATACTTTAACATATATAGTCAATGTTTATGCTTATTCTGTATTCTATGACACATTTTGATGTCAAAATAATTGGAAAATATTTTAATATGAATCTTACTAATTTGATTTCAGAACACATATTCACATATCTCTTTAATAATTGACATGGTTCCATTCCATTTTTTAACTAGAATAATAAAATAGATGCAAATAAACTTTATATACAGGTATTCTACACCATGACAAAATTCAATTTTAAGACATGTATATTAGAAATAGTTTAACTTCCACAGAACCTGAAAATCACCAAGAAATCACCAAGAATTATCAAATTACATGAGATTTGCAGATGTAACAAATTATTACACAAGAAAGAATAGTGAGAAATATGTTTGACATATTTCAATATGTATTTATTTTTATGTACCTAATCACATATCTACATCTATATCTATCTATATATATCAAAGTATAATATTGAATGTATTATAATATATACATGCAGTCTATTCTACATACACTTACAAATAAAATAAGTTATGCAAGTATGAAAAGGAACAATGTAAGTTTTATTTTATAAGGGGAAGATGTAAAAAATCATTTACTTAACTGATCTTTAAAGGACTTATGAAGGAACATGACTAAATAATCTTTTCACTGATATCATCAGAATAATTGCATATATGAGGATAATTAAGGTTTCTACTGAATTTTCAATTAACATTCTAGTTTAGGAAAACTTAAAAGTCACTGTCATCAAGACTGGAAATATAGTCCTGTTGTTAAATGCTAGACTCACAATTAGAAATCCTTACTGTAAGGTAAAATGATTGTATACAATATGATACATTTCAGCCCCATGCTCCAATGCACCTAAGATAATGGAGGAAGTGTTAGAAAGTTAGGAAATACAGGGGAGAAAAGAGTTTTTTTGTGTGTTGGGTTTAATTTAGTTTTAATTTTTTTTCATTTTTTCAAATTTTATCTATTTATTTTTTATGGGCCATAAACATTTACAGAGCACAGGGGAGAAGACAATTTTGCAAAATGACACTGAGAAAGTGCTGTGGTAGAGATAAACCAGGACAGGATTGAATAGCAGCTATTGTAACAGACATTAAAACTTTTCATCTTACAGTCATGCTATTTAAAAAGACTTCCAGTGTTATTATTATTATTAATATATTATCATTGGTTTTTTTTGTAATGGTGAATGCCAAATATGGAGGGACTTGGAAATAATTGGAAATGGGGTTTATGATATAAAATTCTAATGAAACAAGAAAGAAATTTAAATAAAAACATTCTTAAAGGTAACAATTTAACATAATTTTTCTTTTATATTTACCCATAAATTTAAATATATAGGCAATTATTTGTTGTTGCTGTTTTCATTTATACCCAGAAACATCAAATTATCATGAATTAAGATCCATTCTTAAATTTCTGTGGAAAGGATATTGGATACTACAGAAGTCATTTGTTTCTTACTTATTTCAAGAAAATTTTGCAGAGATCCTTACAAAGCATCAGTGTTTTAAAGCAGCAATAGTGCAGTGCTATGAGACCACAGGACCACTTGTGATGATTCTGTTCCTGACAACTTATCTGAAAGTTTCATGTCTGAGCAGAGCAAACTTTGTCTATATGACTTTCCTTCAGTGAAAGAACCTTTATATCCTGGCCTGCCTTCTCCACAGAAGAAAGGGCTGAAGAACTGGAATTCCCACAAGAGCCTCCAGGTTCACTGAAGGTAAAGAAAAGGCTTCTTTTCTGGACACTGTGGGTTTGGACAGACATATAAACTGTTTCGATGGGGTACTTCAGACATTAAACCATAAGTATTTATTCACTATAAGAGACTGTAATTTTAACCATAGAAAATACAATGTCATATTATTTCTCATCACACTCTTGCAAACTAATAAACAATTTTAAGCTTTGAGAGTTCAGAACAGTATGCTTTTTATGAGCTATTAAAACATGATTTTATTAATGTCAATGATGAAGTATAATTATTTTAACGTGTGAGTTGTGATTCCCAAGTGGGTTTGTAAAATATTTTGTAGTGATGCTTTTTCTTAATGTATAAAAATTTTAAAAATCATTCAGAGTAAAATGTGGTGAATCAAAGGTTGGTCTGTCAGAATGCACTGGGTCTTCACTGTAGCTTTGGTGAACACATCAGTACAGATTGACCTGGAAATGCCATTATTTTAAGCAATACAATTTTGTCTTTTAAACATTTGATTCACAATCCAGGTTACTGTTGTGAACAGCACTTTTTGCTGTATGCACAGTTATCTGTTTTGTTTATTGCTTTTAAATAAGCACACAGCTTTAATTATATAAAACTGAAAACAAAAATTAGTCATTTTGTAGCAATAACAAATTAGTCTGCTATTAGATAGGATTCTGTTAGAATGAGACTTACTATTTTAAAAATGTTGTCACTGACTTTACTATCCTGAAAATTATTAACTTTTGCTTGGAAATATGATAGAATTTCTAATTCTTTCTGTTATGGTCCTAAACATATTTTTGCTATTTTGGATTACATAGTTTTGGAAAGTGGCATTCTCAGCATCGAAGGTGATACAATCTATAATAATAAATTCTGAGAAGTGTTGAAGATGATATATATATATACATATATATAAGTAAATATCTAGGACTTGATCTATACATAAACTTAAGCAAGTTCAACCTTCTCATCATTAGTGAAATTTGCTTTTCTTTTTAATAAATCATAAAATTTTAGGCAAATAAAAAATGCATATAAAACAAATTCATTAGTAACTGAATAAGAAACCTGACAAAGGAAAAAAAGAAAAATATAAGCACAGAATTACAGTACAGAGAAGACTTTATCCATGGGTTCTAAATATCAAAGCCTGATATCCAAATTCCATACAGAACTTGTTAAAATGCACATACTGCTTAAGAAGCTGTGGGTATGCTGAGTGCCAGAAGTCACTTAATATTTATAGGATTTGACAACTATTATTCAACAGGTCAACCCACCAGATGAATAATACTGTGATAGGGAGCCTCATTGGCAAAGACCATGGGACCACAGATTGTGAATTGTTTTGTTTCTTTTGTAATTTCCTCATGTGCTCCATAACTCTTCCCTTAAAAAATAAATTTTCACAAACAATTGGTAGTGTGTTTTCTACATTTGGGGCACCTTTGTCTGTGGATGGTCAAGAAGATAAATTCTTCTTAAGCTGAAAACAACTGTGAATATACATACTACAATATTTTTATATAACTCCGGCTGACATAGGAAAATATATTCTCAGCTACAAAGATAGGTTTTCACATCATTTCCTGATTTCAGATCTCAGAGCAATTCAAAATAGATTAGTTGCCCCTAGAGATGAGTAGTATAAGGACATGCTCCTAGATGTCTGTTAAACCAAGGTCAGGCAAAAAGCAACTTGGTAGATATAACATCCTGTAGCAAATGAATTTCTGTACATACTCCTAATCTTACCTTTATGATACAAAGCTCAAGGTTCTTCCAACTAACTGTTTACTGTTTAGGCTGTGAATTTCAATGTCACTCTCTGTCGGGATATACTGATCACTCAAGAGTTACATGTTTGCTTTATACACTGCACATCAGGGAACCTCAATGAAAGCAAAATGATGCCATGGCTACTCACTCACTGGAGGGTCTGTGTGACATCCCTAGCTTAAGAGAGATTGTAAAATCTCATGTGTTATCAGAATGGTTGTGACCCTCAAGATATAACTCAGATATTTGTTCTAAATTTTTCTGTGACACAGCTGTTAAGAGAAGGATGTGTAGATGAGATGCATAGCTGTCTAAAAGTGAAGTTGTGTGAAGAGATGTAACAGTGTAGACATATGTAGCTGTGTGGAGACAGAAGGAGAGGAGAGATTTTTCAAGAAGGCACAAAAGAGAAAGCTATCATCAGAAAGCATTTCTTTATTACTCCTCAGACAGAAAATTTTAATTCGTACTGACATCACAGATATTTTGGCAAACACTTGGAGCAGGTTGTGCTAAAAGCTGTAAGAGCTGATGACACCTGTGTTTTCCCCACAAGCCATCACTGAAAAAATAAACTTATCAGGAAAACAAAGCCATATAAATGTAATGCTTTTTTGCAATGAAAAAACTGAGAGGAAGTAGATATAGTAGTATATGAGGTAGTGTATTTGAGTTCACACAGAACTTAAAGGTGGGGTCACAGACTATAGTTTCCTAATATTAAAAACTATCCTGGTGTCAGATTAAAGAGACAATATTACATTCTGTAATGTATTCATTTTTAGATATATTGTATTAGTTCTTTGTGAGAATTTTATGTAACACTTTTTTAGGCATCATTAATCCCTCCTCAAACTTCTCTCAGATCCTTTTTCCATTTCAATCCACTGAACTTCATCCAATTTTGTGTCTTTTTTGTTTGATTTGTATCAATCAAGTCCAATTTGTGAAACACACACACACACACCACACACAAACACACACACCACCCACTCCTGAATATGAGACGTTCTGACAATAAAATGACTGTGGTGATGAAGAAGGAAGGATTTGCAGATAGTAAGGGACAATGAAATGGAAAATGGGTTAGAGTTTCATAAACAAATAAAGGGACTGTCTCTGTAATACATGGCATATCTATGGAATCTGATTCTCCTGGAAATGTAAAGGACTGTACAAGTTTACATTGCTACTAGCAATGAATAAGTATTTCCTCATCACAGCATCCACATCAGCATCATTTGTCATATCAGTCTTGGCCATTTTGACTAGAGTAAGATAAAATATCAGAAGTAGTTTGAATTTGCATTTCTCTGATTTCTCTTATGGCTACTTATTTTCAACATTTAGGGGTTCCTTAGTTTTCAGTGTTACATCTTTTGTTATTTCTACTTAATTCATTACTCCCTCTTAGAATTGGATAATTTTTTTTCTTGGTGGTCAGGGATTTAAGTTTCTGATATATTCTGGATACTAACCCCCTACCAGAGGTATAATTCAGAAATACCATTTCTGTTTCTGTAGGCTGCCACTTTTCCTGAGGGATGGTGCCTTGTTGAATCCAGCCAACAAGTCATAGGATCACTGGATGGTGCATGTGGCTGAAGAAATAAAAGGAGACAACAGAGTCAGGAGGGTTGACAAATACTGCATCCAACCCGAGGTTAATGCTAAGAGGGTTTAAATACAAGTTGAAAAAACAATTCACAGTGCAAGCAGTCAGGCACTATCTTGAGAAAACTCTGTGCTGTCTGTGAATCAGGCAGAAGGCTGCTTTACAATTCATGTGCCTTCTGCTAAGACAAGTAGTTTACATCAACAAGATAATCAATTCTTCTCTGGGAGCTAATCAGACTAGCCCCATGGTCTTCAAGGATAAAGAAATAAGCAACTTAAACTCTCCTGAACTTTGGCACAAGCTGAATCATTGTGATTCTATTACTCTGTGTGTCAGAAAGAGCTCTTGGGTCACTATGGGAAACAGAGTCATTGCTCAAGCTCCTACAATTTCCCCTTTGTTATATTTTAAGACTTCATTGATCCTCTCAGATGACTGTGCCTTTCTTAGGTTATTTCCTAATACACTACAGTTATACCATCATGTGAACATGAATTTCATCATCTTAGGTTGAAACGCAGCAGAGAACCTTACCTGTCTTTTAAAGCCAGCCTCTGGTGCGGTTAATCAAGGAATTGTACAATTTTTCTCTGTGAAGTTACAAGTCCATTATCCATAAGTAATTCATAATCAGCTTGAATACTATAGGCAAACAGAGAATACTTAGTTAGAACATATTCTCCAATAACAGCAAAACTACTTAGGAGCAGAGAAAATAATGATCATGTTGGAATAGCTTTCTCATACTGTTGTAAAGTATCTTCAGTTGGTTTTGCTATATCAAAATTCAAATTAGTCTGTATTATCTCTGTAATTTATTCATGTACTTTAGTCAAATAAAAGGATACATTTGAATTATGCAAAATTCCTCTAAGATATACCTTCATACTCTCCCAATCAATTGCAATTTATTATATGCAAAAGATGTAACATAGATCCATTTATAATTAGCATGTCATTTCAATTGTGTTTCAATTTTCTTTTATTTTATCTTATTTTATTATTATGAACAAACAAGTCACACTTTCTATTCTTGTATATCCTTATTCATGGTCCCTTCCCCCTCCCAATACATCAGGTCATTCTTTCTTCTCCACAACTCCCCATCCCCTCCCTGGGCAGGCAGCAGGCAGTCCCAAGGTCCCACTGTCCCACTATTGCTTAGTGCAGCTCCACTCCTGGCAGATCCAGTTTTCTCCCCCCAACCTCAAGACTGAGTCAGGTGTTCCTCTAGATGGAGTGGGATCCAAGGAGTCAGTCACAGGTGTTTCTGATCCCAAGCTGTTCAGTGGTTGTGATTTGCAGCTTGGGAATGCTTTGCTTTTTTCTTGTTTGTTTGTTTGTTTGTTTAGAGTCCACTAATGAGTGAGTACATCTCCTGCTTATCTTTCTGGGTTTCTTTATCTTCCTGTGAGAAAACAAAGTTGCTTTCAACCCAACATCAAAACTGGTTCAGGGCCCTTCTGTAATCCTACAGGGATCTTTCCATTTAACTTGAATAAATTTCGTGGCTGTTCATTCATGCCAAAATCAAGCAGCTGTAGACTTCCAGGCAACATTCACATTTTTAAAATTTAAAAAAGATCATGATTTAATGTAGTATGTGGTGGCTGAGGATATATCTTTTCTTTCCTTTTTATTTTTTAAAGCTGTATTTTAAGAGTACCATGTGCACATTCCATAAATTCTTGTACTTGTAGATTATAAGGAATGCCAGTTTTATGCTCAATTTTCCACTGGAAACAAAATTGGTGGAATATTTCATTAACATATCTAGAGACATTATCTGTTTTTATAATCTCCGTTATTTCCAAAAGGAGAAACATTTCAGGAAATGAGCAATTACTTACTTAGTGAATTCTTCAGACAGTGCAGAAGCCATCAAGAATCATGGATATCTATCAGTTGTTACACATCCATATTTCAGTGATCCAAACTCTTTAATATGAGTAACATTCATTTGCAAAAGATGAGACAGAGGCAAATACTGTAAACACAATGCACATTGTTTGACAATTTGATGAGCAACTTTCCCAGCAAGGGCAAATTTTTTTTCTCAAATTTCTACTATTTTGATGATGCAAAACACATGACTTTTGGGCTAATTTGACTAGAGTCAAGGCTATCAGCTGAGTTAATTTATCAATAGTAGCATAGCCTATAGCCAAAAGACCAAATAGCTCAAATATCACCTATAAAGCATAACAATTTTCTTAAATAAATGACATTCTGAAACAATATACTAATTTGATGATTAGTAGTTCCAAAAAAGGAAATAGTTTCTATAACCCATAGAGCTCTAACATATGACTATCTGTATACGAATTAAATAAATTATATATATGAAGCTGCAAGACCTTAGCATTAGTTTATAAGTCAACTATTTGAGCTGAAGCTAGAGTTGTTTGCACTGCATATGCTTTTTTTAACCATTAGTAATATAAGCTGCTCTTCTATTAGAAGAACCATCAGTAAAAGCCAAGAGAGTATCTTTTAGTGAGTGTTACTATTTTAGGAAAAAGATAAGTATGTATCTGAGAAAATTGTAATAACAAGTCATTAGGAAAATAATGATCAATTTGTCCTGAACTTTAGGGAAAGAAATTTGAAAATTTTTTAATTTGGAAGTACCAATAAATCTGCTATCAAGTAAATGGCACATTAATAATCCCAGGCTCTCTGCCAAAATATTTTTTAGATTTAAGTCTATTTAATTTTTTTTTACTCTGGCTGGTATTCCTGGTGTTCCCATAATCCCTTTATATATCCCCAAATCATTTTTGATATAAAATATTTGAGACTTGTTGCCTTTTTATTTTAAAAAGTACTATAATGAACAGAGGACTCATTATGACTAAAAGATGTATCCTTTAACTTTAGTCAAAGATTATTGCCATCAACATGGATGCCCATTTCATCATGATGATGTCAAGGTGGAAGAGGGCCATGTGGCTGCTATTTAAACAATAAATGCATATGCACATACACACAGTTGGATCCAACTTTCATATATACTCATATAGTGTTAAAGCTGGCTTTTATTCATATATAGAGATAAATTTAAGTCACATAACTGTCTCTCTATATATACTAATTTATATTTATAATTTTAGCATAAGCATTTTAGAGTGAAGAATTATCAGCTGTTTTTTAAATGAAGAATACTGAGCCAAGCCTCTGGACACACAGCTAAGAAGTGACAGCCATCCTTCCCTCAGGCCATACAGAGACATACTACTCTCTGACTCTTTGAACCCCTGCCTGAAGTCAGAACACGGCATCTGTGGGATACACATTATCGAAACCACAACTGGCATCATCACACTGCCACAGAATGGGAGGAGCCAAGCCCATGGACACACAGCTAAGACCTAGGAGAGTGACTCTAAGGCCAAGTTCCAGCAAAACACAGCTGCCATAGGTGACCCCCTGCCCAAACTGCAGTTTGCGTCATCATACTGCAAGTGCATGAGACTAGCCAAACCTCTAACCCTAACCCTAACCCTAACCCTAACCTGAACTCCAAGTTGAACTGGTCTTTAAGAGGTCAGTCTAACATGAACTTTACATTAATTCACTTTCTTTTATCTCATAAAACTGAGCATTTAAAAGTGAGTCATTTCATGTTTGTTCCATAAAGATTGTTTAAAAATTATTATCCAGAAAGGTGGTATAAAAAGTGGAAATGATATTGTCATATTTATTTGAGAAATAGAGGTGCTAGTGGGATCATTATTTGGTATGGTCACAAATCTTTTTTTCTTTTATCGTTATTATTATTATTATTAGTAGTAGTAGTAGTAACAAAGAAGTCACACTTTCTAACCTTGTGTATCCTTATTCAGGGTCCCTTCCCCCTCCCATCACATAAGGTCATTCTTTCTTCTCCAAAAATCCCCATCTCTTCCCTGGGCAGGCTGCAGGCAGTCCCATGGTCCCACTGCACCAATATTGCTTAGGTCAGTCTCCACTCCTGGCAGATGCAGTTTTCTCTCCCCTCCCTCAAGAGTGAGTCCGGTGTTCCTCTGGGGGGAGTGGGATCCAAGGTGTCAGTCCAGGGTTTTTCTGATCCCAAGCGTTTTCCCTTCAGTGTTTTCTTATACAGCAAGGGTAGATCTGGTTGCCTGTGAGGTACAGAAAAACTCGTGGTAACAGGAAACAGACAGTGGGAAAACTATAATCAGAATAAATTATAGGAGAAAAAATATTTTTAATAAAACAAAAATTTGACAAAACAGCAACATACAATTAGTTTTTAAAATAACAATTTATTAAATATATATACAAAAAAAACTCCTTCAAGCCCTCAATAAATACTTGGAAAGAGGTTGAAAAAAGATTTTTAAAACTGAGAGAATCAAGGAGCTATGACAGTAATATCAAAAGCTACAACCTAAAGTTTCATCAATGTAACTGCCTAAATGGGAGCTGGAAAAATGCATGCTAAATTGAACAAATAAAAACCTGCAAAGACTCATTCTTTTTTTAATTTTATTTTTAAAGAATAAAATCTCAAATTGTATCCATGTAAAAAAAAAAAAAAAAAAAAAAAAAAAAAAAAAAAAAAAAAAAAAAAAAAAAAAAAAAAAAAAAAAAAAAAAAAAAAAAAAAAAAAAAAAAAAAAAAAAAAAAAAAAAAAAAAAAAAAAAAAAAAAAAAAAAAAAAAAAAAAAAAAAAAAAAAAAAAAAAAAAAAAAAAAAAAAAAAAAAAAAAAAAAAAAAAAA